>JTDE01001328.1:70082-88767 GCA_014338405.1 Paragonimus skrjabini miyazakii | reverse complement strand
TGCTCCGAATGCTTGTTGGGTAACCATGCTGGCAGTCTATATATATATATATATATATGTATATGTATATATATACTATCGAAAACTACACAACTCTATTTTGACTAGAATTTGAACAAATTACACCATCGCATGGTTAATTTCATTACTGCAGCAGACATAGTATCGATCCAGCTAAATATGCTGTATTCTGACTCTGCCTTGAACTAAATGAGAGGAAGAACATTTCTTTCAGCCCGCCAACATAATCGGTCATCATGAGTCCTGTGTATCAAACGGATTCATAGATTATTTAGGAGCCGAATCACAAGCAGCTAGGATTCCCTTGAGACCTAGCAGCAGTACCAAAATCCGTCCTACTGAAATAGAAATGTTTCACGAACACCGTATATAATCTACCTTAATATGTCCAGATCCTGCGTCAGTGAGCAGTTTGAACCCGTAGTGTGAGACGGGCTGAGCATAATTAGGCCAGCTGAGTGGCATCGTTGTTGGGTGATTAATATCGGTTGCACCATTTTTAGTCTTGCTCAAAAGGTTATTGGTGTAGTGGATAACAAGTTTAACTGGACTCGAACCAATGGAAGAAACGGCCCGGAAATGCCAAATTTTGAATCACCGTGTCATATGGAATCCTTCAAAGATCGAGGGGATCGACCGTCCAAGTAGAAGTGTCATTTCGAATTCTTGCAGAATTAGTTAATGGGAAATAGCAATTTATAATGAACTATTTACTTTCGGAAACCAGCTTGCTGTATTTAAATAGCAGACCCGTGGTTGTTGTAGCAGTAGTTACGTGTTCTCGAAAGTAACAGGAGGACGATGTTTTTCATCCAGTAGTTCACTGGGCTCGCGAACAAGAACTCCGGAAAAATGTCCACAATAATCTCATTAAACTCCGCTCAACGCCTATAGCGATATTCTGTAGCTTAGATTGACACTCGATATGTAACTGACGAACCACTTTAGATACAGAATGATTAAAGTGAATCAGATAAATTAAACATTATACACAATTACTCGCAGCTGTCGAATTCCCATAAACCCCCCACTCGGCCTTTTTCGAAACAATCCAGCAGAACGAGTGTACATTGATGCTGTCAAGGGCATTTTGTCCCATGTATTCGTAACACATAATACAATCGCTGGTTTGAAGTTAAATCAATCCTTTTTCTCACTTCCCGTAAGACAAAGTCTTCTGACCGCAATCCATGCACCCGATTACCACGCAGGAAAAACGGCTGCATTCAGACGGGGCAACTCGTGAACATACATCACAACAAGATGTTTCCTTGATATTCAGCTATTCTTCTATTCTGTCACTTCCACTACGAACATGTCATCATCAAACGAGGTGGCATTATTTTTGGGTAAAGGTTTCAGCTTTGCTCTCCTTATCTTCACGCTTACATGCGTTGATAACTCCGCCTCACTTTGGGACAAAATGTTGGCAGTTCATATGTCAAGATAACAGCGAATTCAGCAGCCAAATATATCGAATATGCAAGTATTCTCAATAATGACAAACTTATACAATTACAATCACCGTAAAACGAGAGAGGTCTTTTGTGCATGACATCCTGCTCGGTAGTCCTAAGGAACATTCCACAATTCTCATTGAAATTGACAGGAAAACTCTTGGTTTCACTTATCTGTCTAATGTGTATGGCAGTAAGTTCAGAATTTATGTCGTTTACATAATCTTACTAACCATAGGCCATTTAGCTTGTCTTGGCTTTCTAGTGATTCCAGCTGATGCTGGCTAAAGTCACAGTGAAAGAAGCTCAAATAAAATGTTATAAAACCGAAAAAGTTGAAGTTACTTATTTGGATCGGTCATCTACATCGACACAATGATTAATTATTGTGTCATCAATCAGCAGCAATGAGGATCACAATGTGTTCAACCAAACAAACAACCCCATCAAATTTGTTGAGCACGGTAGTAAAACTATTTATTGCTTATGTTCACGTTGGCATGTGATGATAACTTAGGGATTTTCACACACTTGCAGTCACTACATTTCACAATAAACGCCGTAACAAAAGTTCGACTGGTATGAGTTGTACATGTCACAACTAATGTAGTTTGTGCAGTTTATTGGTTTCTTTCCCTATCAATGACCTTTCTCCATACACATGCAGATAAACTACCAAGCTGTTTTCTTCATCCGCCCACATACTGTGGGCTAACGGGTTGAGAAACAACAATAATTAAACATAGAAAGTTTATTCACACTTTTGTTGTGAGTAGGCACTGTCAGCAGTAAGCAGACAATTTCCCAGTGTGTTGGTTGATGAGTACTGAACGTTCTGGATTTTTTTAAATTGGCAATCAATCTTAGTTGGTTATGACTATATCACTTAAAGAACACAATTAAAAGACGTATCTGATATAGTTATTTTCCGGCAGAGAACAAAAACAGAGATTCGGATAATATGCAGCTAAATTTGACAACTGATATGTAACAAACAGAGATATTAAACTGGCTTGTGCTACAACTGGTCAATAGTTTCTACTCTCATTTTTGTAAGGTTTTTCCTACTGTGTTTCTAGTGTTTATGATGGGGGCATGTTGATCATCACGCTAGGGACACTACACAAAGCGTGACAGAAGCACTCGACCATTGTTATTCCTTCAGTATAAGTTGAGAAAATATCTTCTACCGTCAGACGAATAGGAGAAGTAACGCCGATTACACCAGAGCAGAAAGAAACAGAGTCAGTTATTTTTATCAGTAGTTACCGGATTCAAGGTCAGAGAAGACTGTTTAATTTGACACGCGTCAGATGCAACTTAACAGAGAATTCTGAGTTCTAAATAATCGTTCGATCGATCCGCCTCAAACTCTGTTCACTCAAATGAGCCACCGTCAATTCATTGCCTAACATATTAGAGCCTAAAGCCATTCTCCAACGCCGACTATGCATGACAGAATCAAGAACAGAGCAAAAATGATTAAATAGAGTTTAATCGGTGCTAGTGGATAACTACAGTCTGGTTGACAAATTAAACAAAAGCAGACAAGGTAACGTAGCATAGTGAATCACATATACATACAGATGTGCATGCACGTGTACGCGCGCACCCATTTGCACAAACGGGTCGCCGCATTCACTAAGTCCACGAATATAAGGTCGCCTATCCCAATCTGTTTAGCCTAATGGAAAAAGAACTCTATTGTACTTGTGCAACAGCTTGTGAACGATAGCCAGAATTCAGTTGTCACATGCTTCCCACTGTTCCAGTGAGGACGAACTGGGTTTATTTCAGATAGTAATGTACACAAGCGCATTATTCTAACCTTATTTCAATCATGTTAATAATAGGGATGCACTGAGAGTGTGATTTTATCTGTCATTGGCGAAACAAAGAATTCGCCTGTTATGACGTTTGTCTCGCACTCTCATATCAGCCAGATGTGTATGTTTTACCCTACCGTCTATATTTTGTACGTCAGCCAGCATACTTTCGTCTCACGTTAAGTTTGATATCCTTTTTGGCAGATGCGTTGTTCTCAGTCCCTTCCATATCCGGTTTGCAAGCATCAATCGGGAAAGAGTTTGACTCGTAGCTGTGAGAGATAGTTCTGTAGAAAGTCACACAGGTAACTAAGGCTTGCCTGTTTCCATTCGTTTGAAAGGACTCCTTCATCAAGCAACTATGACCTACTACCAATCAAATGGCTACCACATTGAGTAAAAATTGTTCTGCGCGGCACATTTTTCTCTTGAAAATTGTGTGAACCCCATGCTATGAAACTGGGTACACAGTCGGTAGCCATTTCTTCAAACATGCCAAAGTTATCATGTGTTGTAGCCGTTTTGTGTGTACGAATGCATATTTGTTAACCCAAGAAGAAACGTTTCGGGACGTGTTGTGTAGAAGCATGTTGTAACGTCTGTTTATCGTTTGTGTTGTGTTTCTTCGATGTCGAACGTACTTTGACCAGGGTTTCATTGGGTACCAGGACGGTTGCCTTTGTTGGGCTACCATCTTATCAAGAGTTCTGCGGACAGGGCTTTATTTGTCTGCTGCTTCAAAATTACTGAAGAAAAGCTTCAGATGGGATCATTTAAATGTCTTTACATGCCGACATGTTGTGGTAATTCAGATCGGAAGTGGAAGAACGTTTAGTATAACTTTTGAAGTTTATCTCACAGGATGTTTACAATTGTTATTGGAATGATATTGCACTAAACTACACTAGTTTTCATTCGTTAGAAACAATGTAGTGCTGACGAATTCCGAAATAATCATCGTATGGCTTGATTAGCTCGGAAGATTCATGAGCAAGAATGAACACATAGGAATACTAGATATTGTTTGAAGAAAATTATTCTGGAATACAGTAGTGGGCGAAACAGAACCCAGCTCGAAAAAAAGCAAACGAAATGAATTTCCTATCTTTGGAAACATTAAGAACTTTAGAGGCGTGTAGCTTTGGTACTACCTAATGATTTGCAGTACCACACACGCACAGTATTAATGTCTAAATCGATACACTGTCCAATGACCCACTGATGTGTGTCTCAGGTCTAAGGTGAGCAGCGCATGGAAGGTGCACATGCAACAGGACATGACTTACCACAAAGTAATTCAACAGACTTGAGAGTAGTACAGTTGCTACAAATTACGTGATGTTGTATGCTGTCGCAGTGGCACCAGCCGGCTTCGTTAAGAAGAACTGAAGTAACCGGAGTATTGGCTGAATACTTCTGATGAAGCAGGATGTCGACGAGGAAGGTCTGCGCATAAACAACCCCCTTGTGACGAAACACGTCACATGCACGTCCCCAGTGGAATAAGTTGACAACATCCGTTTGCAGAAATTCTCCGAGTTTCGGACTTGGCGATCTTAAATATTTTCAGTCTTTGAACGACTTCCCCAACGGAATCTAACATTCAGCAAGCGATTTTTTTCACACGAACTTTTCGGAATTGACCAGATGCTGGTGGTAAAACCGATGTGATGTTATGACCAGTATACGAACTAAGAACTTAGAACGTCTACCGGATTCAGAAGTATATGAAGGTTATCAGACTGATCGACTGAGTGGGTGGCCAGAGAAAAATCAACACAAATAGAAGGCCACACACACGGGCGCGCATGCACACGCATACACACACACACACACGATAGCTCGCACGCCTGCACCAAAAGGTCACTGCTTTCAATGCATCGGAGGTCACAACATTTGAGATTTCATTAGTGATCGAGACACTGTTCAGACACAAAAGTAAATGCATTCCTTTATTTCATTGATTCAAGTATCTTTCTGTTCATCAATATGTAATATATTGGTGTATTATTTTCTCTTCAGTCCAACTTTGCAGGCACGACCATTTGAACGATCTAAGTATATTCGACCGTTGTGTTCCACGGATTTGCTTGCGTTTAGTCGAAGCCTGCAATTACCACAACTGCATTATTTCAACCACGTGCAATCATCGCCACCACTTGATTGCCACGTCATTTTTATGAGCTGGTATCTTGAAACCGGTATACAACTTTCAGTTTTCTCAATTTTCCCAAATGCTACATCACGTCTATCAAAATGTGGCACAAATTGTAGTTACCCTTTACTAATCAGTACTAGATTTTTGTGTAATCTGAAATTAGATTTTATGTTAAGTTTTAGAACTTTCTCTGATTTGACTTGACTTATTAACAGTTTTGTCACAGAAGGTTAAAGCAACAAACTGCACAATTTATAGTCTGACATATTTTGTCGCATCTCATCGGATATTTATCAATGTGCTCGCTTGTAAGGAGTGAAGCCAAACACGGTTAGTGATGGAAGATTAAAAGATCACGCATAAAGATAACAAAACAGATTGTCTGTAACCACAATTTAAGCTCGATGACCATATCTCATTGTTGACAAGAAGATGACCATTGAACTGAAGAAATGGTTGTTCGTTGATTAAGTAAACTATTCTGAATGCTTCCGTCATGGTAATCCGATATCTGGAGGTCAGCATAGACTGCATAAAAGAAGTTGATGCTACATTTTTTGGCCAGCATCTGTTACCGGGATCAAAATCGTTCGAAGTTCGATCAAAATGGGGTCTTGCTCCACTGCTTGCTTTATTGCAAATGAACTTGGTGACGATACGGATTCCGCATAGCGATTAGGACATGCTAGCCAAATATTTCGGCAACAGTCTGTTGTTGTCTGTTACCTATTAAGCATTTGAAACCAATCTCCTATGGTATAATAAAAGTTGACGAAGAAGCGAACATTTTCTAACAGTCAATTTTGTAGATAAAGTTTGTACATTTTTGTGCATTGGACAAGTTATGGCTCAATCATGAAGAACTTGTCTCACTGAATAATGCGCTAAATTAACTCATTTTAGTGACCAACACAGTCTGTGTTAAGGTAGGAGGAGTTATCACTAATCTGTCGTTAGTCTAAACATTTACAGTAGTGTTCACTGTACTGTGTTTTTGGTTAGTACGATAGCTAATTAAACCTATGGTTAGAAGTCAATTTACAGATTATTAACAGTTACGTGAATGTAGGAAAATGATCTATAGAAATAGAACTGTTAATAGGAGAAAGTGTACATACGGAAGACTAAAATTTTTATGCGATCAAAGAAAACTGGAGAACAAGAAACTGACTGAAAAATCTTCTTGAAACAAAAACCCATGAAGAGTTGTCGGTGATCTTCAATTACTGAGGGTGTCTTGCTAGCCCAATAAGCTGCTTGGTAGTATCGGCAATGAGGAAGTATATGGATGTGCATTCGATGAGGATTCCACTAGGTTCATTTGGAATTGCGGATTAGATTGTACAATATTATCTTGAAGAATCTATATTGTGGGAACTCGATGAAATTGATTGACTTAAATACTACATCTTTGTAACACTGGAAATAACTGGCCTCATTACCCTTAACGTCTGGCCTCTGACATCTCCATAGCACGCATAACACTTACAACTGGAAATTACCTGGCCTTCCAAAAGGTGAATCTTAAAAACTTTAGATATTTTGGAAAAGGAGTATCTGTTCCATAATCTGCTAGCTTCGCTCTATATTACTGCAGTAATACGAAAGTAAAGGGAGGTTGGTTTATTATATAATTAACATTTGTTAGAATTCTCTGTAAACTATGTTCCCATTTAACAACGATAAATAATGACCCAGCTTAGATACATCATCTGGTTTAGGTAGTGGTCTCTTTATATTCACGTATATGCATGAGGCCTTCAGTTTCGAAAAGTACAAACGGTCTAGTCGAAACTGGAAGCACAACATGCAACAATTGTTGGTCTGACGACAAGGTATGCCACAAAAGTATTGCAGTTCTACAAACTTCTGGGCTATTTGGGACTGCGCATGCAATGCAGGAGTTTCTAACCGATGCAGGCTTATTTAACATTGCAATATTTTTCAATTTGAGACAGAGTCAAGACCGATCTTTAGAGTTGAAGACTGTGATCACTGTTGTGATTTACTCTCTGCCGCATTCTACGCTGGACTAGTTTGTACTTGGTCCGCCATATTATAACATCTTATTTCACCAGTTCAGATAGTTTAGCTGGACGTGACACACAATGTTTCAGTCAGATCTCGAAAGCTGAAGTAACAAATATCGGTGTCAGCAGATGCTTATATTTCTCAGCAAAAGTTGGTGATTGCATTCTGCAAATATCTTCCAAGTTACAGAAGTGATAAACGATCAACAAAGGCCTTCGTCAGTGCCCGTTAAGTTGACACAGTTTTATGTCATTGATGATGATGGGGGTCAAATTAGCATTTTTTTCAGATGTCGACTTAAGGAATGAAAACAAAAAAGTAGCCTACAGAGCTTGTTTTCTGTATCTGATATTCACAAAACATAGTGTTGAGTCGCTCCTGATAATTAAGGGTAATTCACTGATAAACGCGTACTCGACAATCCTAATGACGCTTATTCAGACAGTTGGATTAACGGGACTATCTTCCAAGTTCAAAAAAGTGTCAAAATAGGCGATCTAAAAGATTGGAATTTAAACGATTCCGTTTATTAGAATTACAATAAAGGTGCTATTTCACCTTGTATATAAATCCGCCGGAAACACAAAGTATCCAATAAGGGCATTCAAAGTGGAGGTAACTGAACACGCATCCACAAACAACCGCCAGTCAATGGGAAATTAGCTCATTAAGACAATCAGGTGCAGATGGGGGTGAGAAAGTGTCAATCAGTACCAAGAACGAAGTTTTAATAAGTAATGATAAACATAAAAAGGAAGAAAGTAAGCATTTTATGTGCAGTTATGGTGCAAAATTCATCATGATCGTTTACTCCACACAGCAAAGACAAATGATGGCAAATTTAGGACCGGGTTTTTACAAACAAACCAACCATGCCCCCAACGGATTCATCGCTCCGAATTGTATCAAACAAGAGACGACAAACGTACCAGACGAAGTTGAATAGATCGGTAGATTTGGAACCACCTACTGAGAATGAGGTTCGGAATTGCATCTCGGCTCTGAAACGTCATAGGGCTGCTGGTCCAAATGATATCGTGCCGGCACTTTTTAAAGAAGGTGGAGAGGTGTTAGTTGAAGCCTGGACTCAGCTGTTTCAACTTGTATGGACGACGGAGACCATCCCTCCATGCTGGCGTCACGCGATAATAGTTATTATATTCAAGAAAGTTATCCGGAGCTCTTGCGAAAATCATAGGGGCATTAGTTTGACCTCAGTCATTTCTGGGGTTCTGGTCTCCATTATACTTCGTCGAATCACTGCAGTTCGAGGGTTAAGCATTAGAGAAGAACTGGCAGGGTTTCATTCTGGTCAGGGATGTATAGATCATATTTTCACTTTTCATCAAATTATGGAGTCTACCGCCGGCCAGCAATCGCTATGTTTCTCGACTATAAAGGCGCGTTCAAATCGGTGGACCAATCTACACTTTTTGAGTCGCTTAAACGCAGGGGTGTACCGACTAAGTATGTGAACATACTGTCGGCGCTTTACTCTCATACTTCAGCTCAGGTCATGGTTTACGGTAAACTATCTGACTGTTTCAGCACCAAGAGCGGCGTTCGTCAAGGCTGGCCTTTGACCACTTTTGTTCAATTTCGTCATGGACGAAATAATGGAGGACTTTCTGCAACACTCAAATGATGTCGGCGTGGATCTCCTACCTGGTAGAAGGCTGACTGATCTTCATTAGGTTGACGGTGAGATGTTGCTATTTGACAATTTCAAACGGTACAAGCAACGCTAAATGCAATCTCACGTTCTGCTAAATACTTCGGAATGCGCCTTGCAGCCCCAAAATGCAAAGTCATTCCCCAAGAGTGTTGTCATTGCGTATATTTAATGTTAGATAATGAAGTTATGGAGGTTGCTGACCGGTTTGTGTACCTGGGAAGCTGCATCAGCGGCGGTGGCGCAGGTATAATCAACAAGGTAGAAGCGCGTATTTCCAAGACTAGGGCAGTGATCGCTAATCTGAGACACCTCTGGTGACAGAGGAGTATCTCTCTGAAGTTTAAGGGTCGCGTATATCAGACAACAATGAGGGCTATCTTGCTATACGACAGCGAAAAATGGCTGCTCAAGGTAGAGTACGTGAACCGCCTTCAGGTATTTGACAACCGATGTCTGCGTTCAATCGCTCGTATCAGGTGGCGCCAGCTAGTGAACAACGAAAAGGTTAGGAAGCGGGTGTTTGGCATTGATTGCCAAACGTGTTCTTTCGTTCACTCCTTACACTTGCACGGACTTAGATTGTTAGGTCACATACTAAGGATGCCAGTTAGTCCTTTGCCAAACGGAGCACTGTTTGCCGACGCTGCAGCCGGCTGACACAAGGTGCGAGGTGGACAGATGATGACCTGGCGTAGGCGAATGAAATTGTTCGCGAAGGGGTTGGTCACTGCAGATCGGGTTCGTCTCCCGGGCCGGGGTCCTCGCGACTCACAGAGTCGGTGGTTTGAGACGCTAGGTGAGATGGCGGTCAACCGAGATCAGTGGCCTGAATGTTTTCGTTGTTTGGCCGAGTTGCCTGTGAAGTGAGTATACCTAATGACGCGGGGTAGTGAAATCCGTAAGAAAGCTGTTTTGCTGATGACGCCTTACTTTCACCTACAGCTTGTTTGTTTGTTTGCAAGGTGTAGGTACCTTGATGTTGTATGTCTGATTATAGGTGTAGCTATTTTTTGCGGTCAGGTCCCCTCCCCTTTCCATTTTTTCTTCTCTCTTACTACAGAGGGTTTGTCTTTTCTTCTTCTTCGTGGTTGTGTGGCAGTTAAGCATCAGTGTGAATCACTGATGTATTGCTGTCTATGATGATGATGATGAACAGATCCAACAGCTAGCTTAGGTTTCAGTTTCATTTTATAAAAACTCTTGGTTGAAGTGCATCTCCCCTTGTATAAGAGTTCGTAATACAGATTATCAGCACCTTTCTAATTAACTACCTCGTAACGTTAAGCTTCTGAGTTAACGAGAAGTTACACATAATGATCACTTTATGACAGTTTCCTCTGCCTTGGTTTTCATTTATTTCCAATCATGCGCTGCCACAATCTCATGTGCTTACTTATTTTCTTATCAGTACCGAGTGTTACATACTTACTGGACCACAAGACGTTTGTCTGATAAAGTACGTAGGCATTGTTTTGTTTGTTTCAACAAAGGTTCGAACGAAACCGACTTAAACGACGCTGTCACTCAGTTGAAGGTTGCCAAAAATTTCGCTAGAACGAAAGGTGATTTTCGGATTGTCTATCGAGGACCTAGCAATCGGTCGGAAAATGATAAGATTCCTGATGTTGACAGTTTGCGAGAAAATCAATATAAGATCTAACAAGCCTGAACTATAAACTCAGTCAAATTTCATGCGGATTGTTAACAACCCATAACCTCCAATCAAGTAGTCTTACAGTTTGGAATAGTGACTGTGTGAGTGTTAACAAACACACAGTTCGCACTACCTGTGTTAATGGATTTTCACACCCACCCTAAGGAATATTTCCACTCCAGTTGAGTCACTCACACACGACAGCAGATTATGTACACAGAGAGACTTTCTGGCGGTCTTTTTCGAAAAAACAAGCAATATGCTGGCCAAAAAATCTGCCAGAATACGGCAATCAAATGTTAGGATACTAAGTTCATACGAACGCATTCCCTTAACTACTGGGTGGTAACCTATTCGGATACATGTTAGTAATTCGAGGATGAGAAACAGAAGACGAGGTTTATTTGCCAGTTTGTGGTGCATTTCCGATCCAGCACTAATTAAATTTCATCACAACTGAGATATTCTAATAGACGCTCTGGGTATTCAGCCTAGAAATGATGGAACAGTTGTCGCGACTATTCTGATACTCGTCGGCATCCTAAACATTATTCATAAAAATGTTGTGGCTTAAACAGTTTCGACTGCTTGATGGCGCTTAGTACAGGGTCGACGAACAACCTATCGGGCTTTCTTTACAAACGTTGACACCTGAATTTGAATCTCGATCCGGATTAAGATATGTATTACTGATGGGTACTATCAGTAATAAACAAAAGTTTTCCGAAGCCTAAGCATTCAAAAGTTGGGTCCAGTACCACAAAAAACACATGCATCACCTTCTGTTATCTCAAGGGTGTTGTATCAACTTATCTGTATGCTACAACGTAGTCATACTCGTAATGCATAGTTGCTCTGATAGCTACCTGATCCAGCAAACAAACAGGGCATTAGTAAGTACACTGAATACCGGTATTCTGAGTTTCCACTACGATGCTGTAGCTCACGCAGCTTAAGTGTTAAATGGTGCTGATTGCGACTATGAATACCAGGGTCTTCTCTAACTCTCTTATTCTCGAGATGTCTCTCTTGCGGCCATCATCTGTTCTTTTATAAATCGCTAGCGTCATTCTTTAAGCCATGTTTAATCTTCCAACAAAGTATTGAATTCCAGAGCAAGAGATCGGTTGGACAAGCCGACTACGAGGCTTAACTTAAATGGTGTTGAACGATTCAGCAAACCACGTGTAAACTACTTCGCAGTTTACGGATACTGTAATGTGAAAGGCGCTGTTTTTCAGCGAACCTATATGCATGCGCATCAGGTTTAAAACAGTCTGAACACCCCTCTTACTTTAATCAGTCGTCTGGCATATAAATTTGAGGTTCTGGCAGGCAGTTCAGTGAATAGCATGGATTCACGTAAGTTGTCCTGGTTTTTGGTTGGTCTTCATTTCTGTAGTTTTCCAGAAGATTCCAGCTTTTCTGTAACATTGTTAATAATCCCCACAGTATCATGACTGGGTTTCAAACTAAAATGCACGGTGACCTCTCAAAAACGCAATAAGATTGCAATTACGTTGCAACATCTTTAATTCTTTAATTCTTGTCATCTGGAAACAGTCTTCTATTGAGTGATCCAGAAACGTGACACTCGTTTGAACATCCTGTTCGTCAGCCAAGGAGAGTCTGGTAATTTGACTTTTGCGGAAAGGTATGCTTTTATTCATGTCTTAAATTCGAAAGCTTTGTGAGCTTGTGGACTGAAGACATTCAGTCCCAAAATTTGTCTTTCCAGTTGAAACGTCGTAACCTGTTTGGTCAAAATAAGTCTCATTAGTTAGTAATGATAAACTTTCTCGATCACTATAGTGAATCCTTGTTCACTTCTATCATAAAGCATAACAGATTTTATGCCACAATGTTTGTACGTTCTGCAACTTGATGCACTGTGTTTTGTCCAACGGTTGACACACAGAACTGTGTTTAATATGCTCATCCAATGTGTGAGTCCTTCATGATTATCAGTATCTTTGTTGCTAACTTTTATAAACTCTAAGGGGTGACGCGCCACTAGAAGTTTAGACTTCAAGGACACTGACGAGCAAGAGCTGTAAATGATCGATCTGCTTGCCTTATGTTTTGCAATGGTCATCACAGGAACTTTTGTAGGGATTCCCACGAATGCCAGAATGGATATCTGTTTTGATGCGCATGATCTTCGATAGTCAACTACGAACAATGATCACCGGGAACTTTGAGGTTACGACTGTGCCTTTCTAAACTCTGGAATCCTTACGGTTTCTGAAACAGAGTAAGGCCGTTTTGACACAGTTCAACATCTGTAATGGCGCCATCTATTTACAAGCGCTTTCACACGATAAACACTTCAAGCAAACCGAAGTAAACTATCCACTTTGATAGCTCTATTAGATGATCCTTCTTTGCAAACAAGTAAACACATGAAAAACGTTTTGTGGCGAAAACGGAGCAATCTCACCTATGAAGTGGGGCACTTGCTGTCTTACCAGTGTTGCCTACGTGAATAATTATTGGTCCGGTATTTGGCTGCTGGTGCTCTGATGAATCGAACTACCAATGAGTAGAATGAGTACTGGTCACAGACAGTTTAATGTCACTTGACACTGACCATAATCTTTCTAACTAAGAACTGTTTGTTCAAATAAATCGTAGTTCACTTGCACCAATTCAGTCATCAACCAATATGCCTGATCGCAGAGAACGTGTTGTTACTTTTAGCTTAAGTGGCGTTCGCAAATGAACATGTTCACCGAATGGGCCAATAGCAGTTGTCCGAGTTTACATGGTAGAAAACAGACTTACAGCTTGATAAACAGAATTTACTAGTCACCTACAAGGACAGTCAGCGTCCGTAGTACTAATCAGCAACGGTTCTACAATGATGATCTTGTAAGTATTCTTGCCTCCAATCTGAAATTTGAAAAACTTCTCTGCAGTACATTGCATGCCACTGAGATAAAAATCAAGTGACTACGGCGGTTTACCCATACATTTAGTACTTGTGGAAAACTGTTGACCAGAAATATCGCAAAGTCTGATGTTGCCACTTTAACAACATCGATATCGTGGAACTTTTCATCTGATGTTTCTGCCACTAATTATAACACAAATTTTGGGAAACGTCCACAATTCTAATAGATAAAATCTTCATATTGACATCAGAGACATATCAGTAGACACGTTTTTCATAATTTGTGTCCATAGTGGTACACTTATATAAAGATGTGATAGAATTAGATCGAGATATCGATCGGTCTAATGACAGAGCAACTAGGTTACTGATCCACCAGTTGGTGATGACTTAATTATTCCACTACATCACATTCGTCCAATGATTGAACCACACAGGTTGGTCATCGGTCTAGTGGATTTAAGGCTAGGATGGACAAAACACCCGAACGAGCTGCTTTTGACGGTATGGTACTAAGCAAGGCAACCTGATTCCAACAGCCTCGCAAGTTTGTTGTGTTTGCATTCGGATGGCCTTCGATGAGTTAACTCGCATGCGGTGAACCTGTCGGAAGGTATGGTCAGTGTTCATCTGGTGCTCATTTTCAGCCAGATGAGTAAGGACAGGGTTGTTGACTGGTCGTGTTTCACCGTACCCTAGCTAAGGTGGACGGCGTTCTCCTATTTGTTCTGGAAGTTGTCTTGTCAGTCCACTACCATAACTCTCCAACGGAACAAGTGAAAGAGCAGATATATATAGACGAGGTCTGAACTGTCAGCCGATCCTTGTTATAAAACCTAAGGACTGAGGATATGGTAAACTGGATACTGCGAAGGTCCTACTCTTTGTCTCCTTGAGCCTGTTTGTCAGTCATTCAACGGCGTTGTCTCTCTTAAAGAGCGTTGAAATAGACGTGAGCTTCTTTCTCCTATCCCTCACCTTAATTTTTGATGGCGCTCCGATAATATTTCTAGTGCTAAATAGTCCCAGGTAGCCATAGTCATATAGTGCGTTCTCTGCGAATGTGAGGTCAATGTCTAGCGTATCAGTGGAACAAGTTTTGTAGGTTCTTGCAGCCATACACCCTACAAGATTTCTGTTGTGTTTTTAAGGGTATGGAACTGTAAAATTGTGTATACTGGCTCGTCCAGAGGTTTATTCGGTCGATATTATTTTGACAAATGTCGTCGATTCATTTGCGTATGCTTAATAGACAAGTGGACGCGAATACACGAGCTGAATATTATGTACATGTTAATACCAGTGCTTGTTATAATATAAGATATCAACCCCGTATCACCGATGCTGACTGAACTGGCAGGAGTTGGATTGAGAAATACAGCGTCTAGGTTTGCTCATAGATTTGTCGGCAGATGAGTCTATCGCTTGCCAAGCAATCCGGCAGTGATCATCCGAATGCAAACACAAACTTACAAGTCTGTTGGAATCAGGCTGCTTTGCCCAATACCATACCGTCAAAAGCAGTTCGTTCGGGTGTTGTGTCCATCCTAGCCTTAAATCCACTAGACCGATGACCAACCTATGCGGTTCAATCATTGGACGAATGTGATGTAGTGGAATAATTAAGTCATCACCAACTGATAGATCAGTAACCTAGTTGCTTTGTCATTAGACTGATCGATATCTCGAACTAATTCAATCACATCTTTATATAAGTGTATCTGTCCGAGCACGATTTTTGTTTTTATTACCACACTCCCTGTACTTCGCAAGCCTGACTGTTCACATTTTTCAATAATTATAATCACGATAAATGGATAGCAATCTGACGTAAATTTTTGTTTTATTGAAATAGAAGATGATGAACAATAGCATAAAACCATTCCACAATTGATGGACTTTTTTAATCACTGACAGAGGTTTAGATTTCCGATTACCTATAAATAGTCGTTCTGTTTTGTTTAGGACAGGGCTCGCTGGAAAATATGTATCAGACTTTGCGACGAAAGTTCTACGAAATTTATATGAACTTCAGTGCACTTTCATAAAAGCCAAGGTCGCAGCGAATTCGGGGATTTGTGTGCCAACAGGATTGCACCCCAAAAGTTAAGGAACTATTGCGAGGCTCACCTATTTGGAATTTGATGTGCGTTCATATATGTTGCTCATTACAAATGTAAATTTAGTGGTCACTTTTTGTAGTTGTGCATTCGGGGTAACGACCCGATGGAATGTTACATGTCATATTTTATTTCATTCAATATCTGTATCTCAACAAACATCAAGTTAACAAATCTCACAGCCTGTCAAAACTTCAGGTAGTTTTAAACAGAACATAGTAGAACTGGGTACGTTCTGCTCTGAATATCGACAGACTGATACATCCTAGAGGTAAAGACAAAATAAACTGATTTGATATATCTTTCCTCTGTCTACCAAGATAAGGGAATAAACGGGATGGAAGACATCTCATTTATCGAAAATGCGAAGTTCCAACCAAGCTTATATTTAAACAGAGAAATCGGGAAATTTTTCGCACAATGTATCTCCCGCGCACATTTTACTGCACCCCATCAGGTACATATTGCAATCTGTGGGTTTATATAGCAAAGTTCAATGGGCATTATGAAGCTAAACAACAAAATCAACAACCAGAGCATTTTTTTTTACTGATAAACAAGCCTTTCTGTACGTAGAGTAGAGGCTTTTATTTGTTAGTTGTTACCGTCTCGGCGGACCGGAGGAGTCCTAGGTATTTGGTTGCGTAACGTATACGAAAGGCCTTCCTCAGGTTCAGTTGGGGTCGTCATGTCAAAAAGTGTCGAACGAGCACTGACACCGGTTCCTTGTGACGTGCCACACTCTGACTTGAGCCGGATATTCTGGTATTCATGAGCGTTGTGCGCACCCAAACTGGAATGTGTTAGTTGACCCGATTATTTAATTGCTGCTCCGTTCTACCCACGTGGATGGACCGGCACTTAAAAGAAATTTAATAAATGATGTAAGATTTGGCATAACGCGATTGCGGTGTTTTCAGTGGTGTTGAACAGCATGACACGCTGGGTTGCATAAAAAGTGCACCCCACAGCTGCCGTGAGACGGGTTTTCAACTGCCTACTAAGCCACCACTCGTGTAAAGCAAACACAGGTAGACATTACATTTGGGAGTTATTGAAGCCATCGCGGCAGCCGGAATTTTCGCTGACTTTTTCCAAAAATGCCGAGGTATAGCCATTTTATTTGGTCATGGTTCTCAACAACAACAACAACAACAACAACAACAACAACAACAACAACAACAACAACACTGGCCAATGTTTCACTCGAGCAAATTCGTTGTGAGTGATAGAACAAAGTTATCTGTAGAACACGCTTGTAGTGAATCGGCACAAAACTGTGAAAGTTCAGGTACTGTCCAGTCCAAGTGTGTTTCCGGTAGACGGACCGCAGTGTGGAGCCGTTATTCCGGCGCTTCATAAAAATATCCATAAACGCCAGGCTTTATGCTCTCAAAATGTTGCAATTGTCCAACGTTCGTTTATGCAGATTGCTCAGACTCTGGTTAACATGTTCACCTGGTTCTTGCAGTCCTGCATTCATGCGTTTACCAATACCATGCAGAAGCTGTTGATCAGCTGCCTCGCTGCGGGGAATCTACAGTAATTCGCACGTAGCCACATCAATATTTGGAACACAGTAGACACCTCAATGGCTCATAAAGTTAACTCTTGTAAATGACGCTACCAACGAAATATGTGGCAAGCCTAGCCGCAGATACATCATGTTTGATCAAAACTTCTCAATTACCGGAAGTGTCATGTTAGCAGTTCTTGTTGACGCCTGTCATTTTGCAATGGCAATGGATGTGGTTCCGTAGACGTGACCAAAACTCATTGCGTACATCATTTATTCCAGTCTGCTGAGTGAAGTAAGGGACAATCGATGGAAAGTACTCAGCTCCAGGAATGTTGTAAATGGCATGGTACTTATTTTTCGGTATCCAGTGTTCGATTAATCGTTGCATGAATTCAGATTTGCAAAGCAAGGGGCCAATGTGATAATCGGGAAAGTGATGGACAACCGGTTTGACTACGTCGGGTCTCATCAGTATACCAGGGAAGTAAAGCCCCGACCAGTAAGTGGCAGAATGACAATCCAGATATTCATTCACAGGGTTGCAATCAATGAAGCTGAAACAAACTATTTGGGTTACTTTCCTAGCTATTGTACTCCCTTTCCTCACAAGCTGGAATCGACCAGCAAGTTGTAGTTGACTTGCAATCTAGCAAAAATCACGGATCTGAGGTTAAAAACCACATTCGAACCGTAATGAGGCGGTTGTAGATATTTTCAGTATGCAAACCACCAAAAGTGGCTGGTCAGTTTCAAACTGTGAGCTATCATGAATTGTTCCGCTGTTTACTTGTTTAATTGTCTAGACCGTACAGAAAAGTGCCTTCTTACTAAAAAAATGTACGTAAGCATGATAGGAATACTGATGATGCCAGTACTGTATCCCGAGCAACAATGATGGAAGATTGACATAAATAGGAGAAAAGTGTGCAGGTTTAAAAGTGATTGCCAAAGGGTTAAGTTTTGGTAAGAGATGAGAAGTCGTAAACTCCGAAGGGGACAACCACATAAGAAATGACTAAAGTTGAATTCACCAGTTGCAACCGCAGCAAAGCCTGTTTCGCGGGCAGCGTACAGTACAACCGCAACAGAGGCAGGGGATCCTCTCATGAGCACAGTAACCCACTACCGCTTGATAGTGGTGAATGTCATTAGTATTCAGTTGTAGTTTTCTCTTTTGATAATCGGATGACACCGTTTTATTTTCAACTTGAACATCACCCACAATTGGTCGCAGCTGTCGCATCCTCATAGACTTTCCAGTCGGCCCCTTTCGAAAAGAAGCACTAGACTCGAGTTTCGCTCTCATTAGAGCTCGTCAGTAGTGCATATCA
>JTDE01001328.1:15258-68427 GCA_014338405.1 Paragonimus skrjabini miyazakii | reverse complement strand
CTATTGAGCGTAACGGTGACTATGTTGAGAAGTAGGAATGTGATCCACAGAGGACCAGCTTTATTTTGATGTATAATACATGTTCCTGTGTTGGTGATTATACCTGTCCGAAATAAAATGGCATTACTTTTTGACTCCCCCTCGTATATGAACTCGAGAGAAGAAACAATGCTTAGGTTTTAAACTCCAGTCACCGACCCTTCGACAGATTGCACTCAATCAAAATAAAATGGCTGATTTTGCCTACACGCTGCAGAAGGTTTTGATTACGTTACAAAATTGACGGTTTTGTCTGATATTCGCCAGACAACAGTTACGTTTGATTACAGCTTTCAAAAATCCTAACCACAAGATTTTTATCAGTTATAGGAACTGTTATTGCCAATACGGTAAGACGGTCCGGGCATCACCTGTTCCCGATTATGCCGAAAGAGATATGATATCTTGATTGCATCCAACGTGATATCCCATCACAGGTAACCGGACGGGATTTTAATTCAGGCTGTTGGCCAAAAACCTACCCTGGTATAACAACTGTGAACCTGAGGTCCATTCATCTTTACAAGAATACTTGGCTGTACCGTCTATCTTAGTCCGAACACCACAATCAAACTCATTCAAATGCTCACCAATCATCGCCTGTTTCGAACCTTAGAAAAGGTTATGGATGTCGTACTGCTTATCTTGAATTTTATGGGACAGACGCCCTACTTTTGAATGCAATCATAAATGATCGGTGACGGTATCAAATGTCCTGCCATATATGTTGGAACTACTTCGCTGCTCCGTTTGTCGGCCTAACACCTTCATTCATCATATTATGGCATTAAAGCTGACCTCCGAAATTTCATCTAAGACTTTCTGCCTTTCGATCCTGCTCGTAAGTGTTCGGTCGTCCACCCATTTCTCACTCTGTGTGCGTAACTATCAAAGCCGGCCCAAACCGCCTGTTCTATCTTGGATCAAGGTTGTGTCGTACCATCAACCCCAGTTCGAGTATACTTTATCGCATTACATTGCTTTTTGGAAGTGCAGGACGGTAGTAGAATAAAATACTGCGTGAATGATCTTCTATGAAACACAAGTTGCTG
Organism: Paragonimus skrjabini miyazakii; assembly: GCA_014338405.1. Taxonomy (NCBI): domain Eukaryota; kingdom Metazoa; phylum Platyhelminthes; class Trematoda; order Plagiorchiida; family Troglotrematidae; genus Paragonimus; species Paragonimus skrjabini miyazakii. The sequence continues at coordinate 67,336 of JTDE01001328.1, read as the reverse complement.
CAATGATCAAGTCTGTCATGTAACTCAATTATTCACGTGCTGCTCTTTACAGATGGTATTTCCCTATGGACGCATAGTGAATAATTGAATGACCACGGCTTTCGTAACTAAAACAACCAACTTTAGAGTCGCTATCTAGATAGCTGACATGTTTTAACTTACTCAGCTCTTTCTGAACGGAGCTACTTTACCCACGCCTGAGGCTTGGATCACTGACAGAATTGTTGACAGTTACTGGGACTTTTGTTACTGCTATAGCAGTCCGTCAATGGGTCCCTCCCAAGAAAGCGGGCTGCAGATTCGAGTGACCAATTTTATTTCCACTTGTGAGAAGCGTCGGAAGGATTCACAGCTTAAAGGTAGGGACCTGGTTACTTGTCTATAGGGTCAGGGCACCGTTAATGCTGTTTTACCACAATAAAACCTTAACTGTGCGTAGCAGCTGAACAACGTTTCTAGCCGCAATATTTTAGGCACGTCCTGGGCATTCGGTGGTTGAACATGCTCCAACCTTTCCTCGATGCAGTGTCACGGCTAGGAATGAACCCACGTTTACCTTCAGTTAACTGCCTTGGCTAGAACCGGAGCACTAAATGGCTGTTGTATGCTTCCGGCCTCGTCGTATAGGCTACAATTGAGCTTGATGTCTTAGGTCCAATCAAATGGAGATTACGGCCTCAGCTGTTTGTTACAGAGACGCATGCTGTCGTTCTTTCTAATGAACGCTCCCTGACCTTATACAGAACAAGTTGAAGTTTGTCTAATCTATCTGGCAAATAGTTTTGAATCTGCATAACACGTCATCAGTCGGTATGCAAACAGTCGCCACAACTCCAAATTCTCATTTGAATTCATGCCAGTGGGCACCTGGCACAGTTTCTTGACGGTTATGCATCGACTATCCAAGTGTCGACTGATTGTTGCGGTGGATAACTCCTTTTCGAACTCATCCTTGACGCGCAATATCAAAAATTGCAGTGTAATCTTTGGGTCTACGGAAATCCACTCCAAAAACATATCAATCTCAGATTCTGTCAGAATCTTGCTTCTGTGTCCTTTGCGAGGCTGCGCTTCGTAACTGATGCAATCCATATGAAGCCACTTGTAAGCTGTATTACACTTGACACCGTTCAGAAGGGCAACCATACGCCAGTCATCGTCCCTTTCGAATGCTTCGATAATACGTCTGCATGTTTCAAGACTGATGCGAGTGTAATTGCGTTCGTCAGCCATGTATACAAGATAACTAATGAAAATTTTCCCACAAACTGATTCACTCTCATACTACGAATCGAAGTCTACCACGATTCTAAACCTCACTCCAATTGAACGTGAGATCCGCAGACACTCCTAACCACTTGCACCCCTTTATCTGTCAAAGGTACCAACACGGTCCGCAGTTTGATGAATAGGTAGGGACCACTTCCTCTATCAAGGTAGCCAATGCGAAGTGCTCTAATTAAGATTGATTATTCCTTCCGGTTAGTTGAACCAATCGCGTTCTTGCCGTCATGTCCATGATTCTAACGTGGAAATTTTAATGCGCAAAAGTGATTTGCTTTTGCATGAAATGGAAAATCTTGTGCCTAAAATGGAAACAAATACGTAAAAAGGTATGGAAATCTCCAACCCATCTATTTCTTTATCACAGTATATGAAAAACATCCATTTCTCTTCTGCTGCTAGGTAAATTCCGTCACTGCTATATAATCACACTGAAAAAATGTGTGAAAACCATGTCCCACACTGGTCAGTGATGAAAAATTGTGTAATTAGTTTGGAAGCGGAATAAAAATCAGTAAACCTCTCTGATAGTTGTAAACAGTATATTTATACTCACATAATCAAAATTAAAAGATGAATCAGCTTTTGAACGTATTTCATATATCTTTCAGTAACCCCGGTGACTACGAACCAACTGTTTAGCAAATGAAAGAGACGTATTCGGAAAAAGCATTCCAAAGTTATATGGCAGCCGGGAATAGCACTTTCACAGAGGCACTACAGTTTCGAACATCTCCAAGGAAGTGGTCAACATGAGTAACCACTTACAGGGATGATAAGCGCTTTTGACAACAACAAAATCCAGTATCTTTATCTCCGCTAATACTCTAGATGAGCCTAGCAACTACAGAACATCTTCACCTATATTACGACGAAGCTTAACTACCTTATCGATCTTATTCATGGGTCTCACGGATGAAGTTCAGATGTGCAGTACTCCTCGGAATGTGTTAGTTACTAACTGCGGTTTTATTATCAAAATGTAAAACATAATTTAACCAATTTCCACTGGTTCCTGTAAGCAACGTGCCGAAGTCTTGCTAAGTTGAATACGTCTGACCATTCTTACCACTGTAAAGTGTCAACTGTTCACAAAAGCTAGACATTCTGCTACCTTCAGAGGTATTGTAAGACTATGTATGAGGTGACCCATTTTATACGTGCCTGCTGGCCACACCAGGCTGGTCTAAATGAAAGTTGAGGGTCATTTGGTCGTTTGTTCTCTTACATAATTCCTCTGTCTCCTAAATGGCCAATGAGTTTCAAGGTAGGAGATTTAGCTGTTTGTGTCTGAATATTGAACTCAACCATACTATTCTGTTTTGATAGATCCGCACCAATACTTAAAAATAAAAAACTGCAAAACTTGGCGGGTTTCTACCTAAATAGTCCAATATATAAACATTGCACTAAAAGCTCCAGAGTAACTACAACACTGTGATGAACGTTTTGGGGAAAATACCGTTGCATACAAGGTCAACTGACCAAGCAAGGAACAAGAGAAAGAACTGTACAGAACCGGTCACCAAGGCCGCTTTCGACGCTCCGTGTAGCTGATATGATCAACCCGACATGAGTTTACCAAATGACTCATCTCCCACCTTGCAACGTCCACACATTCTTTAGCCGGTTTAATCATAGCATACGTGCCCTTTTAACTCTGTACAGTAGGCAAAAGACAAATGATGAAAAATTGTTTGTTGAGGAGAAGCTATCAAGTATCGATTGTACAGTTCACATTAACCCTCCGCCATATGTGACCATAATCCGATGGTGTGATCTTTTACGGAAGTAATCAGTACATGTGTGTTTGATGGTGTGATAATGCCAGTCTGATCGTATCCTGAAAGAAAATTTGGATGAAGGATTATTCATAACACTTGTCAAATATTCCAATTTTACCCGTGAATTTAAGTGGCCAAAGTTATTATGATAAAAACAAACTAATCAGATGTATGACATCCACAATATGTGCTATTCGATAAAAGTGTTCGCGAAGCTTTGCCTACAAAAATCATATAGGTACTTTTTATAAACTGTACTGTTTTCATCCAGGCCCGCAACATCTTTACGGGTGCGAAATAGCCATGTATCTACTTGACTACAGAAAGCCATTTTAATGAATTTTTAAATGGGTGCCTCAGTGAACAACTATCACGTGATCCTTGATGGACAAGGATCGTTTATTCGGACACTAATTCTCACTCGCCCCCACAAAATGCTATACTCGTTAACTCAAATTCGAGTACATCCATGTTTCATATTTAAGATGAATGTTGATGTATTAAGTGTTTTCAATTCCAACGACTTACTGTGTGCACAAACAAAACTAACTCACTCCAGTCAGTTCATAGGATGGTGTAAAAATACATTACTTGTGTGTAGTTTGCCGCATTAACATACTGAATTGCAGAGATAATCGGGGGAAAATATGAAAACATTTTGAACGCGATCTTGCAAGAAGTGATAGTTTTTCCTTCAACGACAACTGATGGAAACAACCAAGGATATGATGAACCGTCAAAAACGGTGGCGACAACGAATTGGTGAAAAATGTGCGTACAATTGAAATGAAAGACATATCGACAAAAATAGAACGACTCACTGACTAGTTGAGGTTCACTAAGTTGAAAAGGTCAGAAAGGAGACAGTGTCAGAAGGTGGATTCAGACATCGCCGAATAAATTATTCCGCACGCGGAGTTGAGTGGCAAAACTTTGAGGGTTGGCAGATCGGCAGATAGGAGGAACCAAAAAAAAGTGACCGTGCAATTAATTCATCAGCCAAAAATCTACCCAAATTGAGAAGTGAGGGGCGGTACAAGGAAACTGCCATGTTCTTGTAATTGGTCAAATTTAAAAATGTTGATGATACTTTCAAACAAAGATACAGATTAGATTAACAGACGAGTGTGTACAAGTACAAAAATAAATTAAAAAATTTAGCCGTCATCTGTGAACACCACTTTTCTATTACCGGTTACTGTTATGTTAACTGGAGTCGCACTGTTAGAGTATATGCTACCCATTTCGTCTCATTAAACAAGCGATTATTGTTCCACCCTTGATTTTCATTTTGAAGTTGACGTCCTGAGTAACGTGTGGGAATATTTTTGGAGAAGTATTTCAGAGAAGCTTGAGCACGCGGCCGACATTGTTCGGGCCAAAATGTTCGAAGTGAAGCATATGGGTTTTGGAGTGCTCATTTGACAACGGTAGAAGACTATCCTAAACATGACGCAAAGGAGTCTCTCGAAAACGGAATAGCGCGTCACTCAGAAGACGCTGATTGCCGGGTATGGTAGCAGAGAAGACTTCAAAGAGTCACTATGACGATTCAAGAGTTCTCACTTTGACCACGGAGGTGACGCCCATTCAGCGTGTGCTACTAGGACAGCGTTGCCAAGAGCAATGCCGGATTTCAAAAAATATATGGAATGACGCATTCCGAAAAATCGTTTTATGGAGTAAATATCGACAGTCATCAGCGAAAAACCCAAAACTGCTCCCATTGTGTGTTCGATTACTTTGGAAGAGTTGACTACCTGGACTTATCGGTTCATGATTAAAACCCCCTTGGCATTCAACCATCTCAGACGGAACGGAGCCTGTGAATTGAAAAACTCACCACTCGAGATGGAAAATTTGATTTCGGAAGTGATAGCTTTGAAAGTAAGGGATGAAAGACTAGAAATGTAGTAATATCAAATAAAAATGTGAAAAACGTAAACCATAGAGCGTCGTTCACTTAATGGATAATAAAAATCACTAGTTAACTGAGTGTTTCATTGGTTGCATATGGTAAAGCCTAAACCGGAACAGCGTCAGTCAGCAGTCTACAGAATAGAAAAGTTCCAACTGAAGATCACCCGATTGACTAAACTGTGACTATTGTTGTCTCGTCAAGATAAATAATTACTGGCAAACTCAATTTCTTTCCCTCGACATGCATACAGAAAATGTCAGATTTTGCCAGAGTACGGAAAGAGAAAGGGCCGAGAAAAATAAAAAAAATAATAGGATATTAGTAAAAATCTACTACCGAAACTAAGGCGTTCAAGAACATTCCTCTGGGTCAGCTGTTACCTCGTGAGCCCTCTGTGGGTGTCAAAATCATTTGTTCTTGATGTGCTGTGTTCCAGATGGGAGAGTATGGCGGGGTTATACGCTGCTCAATTTTTCCCAGCTTTGGGCAAAGCAGTCGTCTTGTCTTCTTTTAAAAGATGTTTTATACATCGTTTTGAGTAGCGAAGTAATAGACATGGTCTTTGATCGCACCTTCCGAGATTTTGCCAGGCCCCTGATGCACCGGCATTTGCACTTTCTTGAGAGATCGAAGCAACCAGAAGAGAAAGTTGTCACCTCTAACAAAAACCTTTTTGGCACTTTGATGAACAGGCATACGGTGGCGATTCTGCTGAGAAACAAAAGAAGTGGGTGGCAGAACCACTGGAGATAGAAGTGGCAAGGACAGGCATCTAATGTTGGTTCATTTTGCATCTTCCGGTCACGATTGACGCGGCAATGAAACCAGTGAGAAGACTGAAAAGGGTCGATGTAGCCATGGAGACACCGGAATCACCATCTATTGAGTTGTAGAAAGAATAACGTCTACATTCTAGTCACCGAATATGGTAGCGGTGACAGGAACAGCACTACTACGTCCATCGTACGCAAGCCCTTTTCCGACTTCGCTCGCGGCCCACAGTTGGAACACGCTCTCGTGAGTTAGAAATTTGGCTGCAACTTCCGTACCGTTGACAGCCTTATTCAAATCCAGATGAGGTGAATTGTAATAATGTTTATATATCATAGGCAGCCAGTAAGAGTTTAACATGTTTCTCTCTTGCTATATAGTTAGTGATTGAAGATGTTACCTTGGTGTGTTTGCCTGACACACGAACATTTCGAAGCTTAAGTAGACCGGGCTTGATTAGATAACTACTTTAGCCACCAAAGAGAGTCCCGCAGTTTAAAACCAACCCGGAGATAAGCGACACTGTTGTTGAAGGTAGCCGGTTAAACACAAGTTCGTGGTGGCTTGAAATTGGGATTGACCTCCTAAGTCGCCTTGGGTGCTGCAAAGATCTGGCAAAGTATCAGTTGGTCGCGTCGTCCTGTACGATATTTCTCAGTCCACTGTATTGCTAAAACAGGCCAGATTTTACGTGAACGTTCAGTTTTACAGGAGATTTACTGATTGAACCCGAACGACCGCCTACCAACTCCAAGACAACGGACAGGTTGAACGAACCAATCACTCAATTATCAAGTTACTTTCGTGAACCGTAGTTTGCTTGTATTTTACTTGAGAAGTCTAAATTGTATGGCCGGTTAATGAAACTATGCGTATATGTTCAGTTAACAGATTTCTCACTCCCTGTGAAACTGTCGAGAAGTAAGGTTACTTTTCCATTTCTGTCCGCTATTGGGCAGTTGAATGTGCCCCACGGTAATCATTGAAACACTACAGTCGACAAATCAGAGGGCAAGAATAAATTTAGTGGGTACACACGGATACGAAAAGTAGCACTGAAGCATAAATTTTTTCGGATCTGCATTGATATCCCTGGGACAAGATTATGTCACGTAAAGAGACGACGCTTGTAAGAGTTTTCACAAAACTACAAAGACTGGAAGGGATCTTTTGTCGCAGATAACAAAATGTCTGATTCAGTCTGCACAGTAACAAAGAGGATCCTAGAAAAGTCTATTCATGTAAGCCAACTATGATAGCGTGTATCTGCTCTTGGTAATCGGTGTTAACTACGTTGGACCAGAGGCAAATGATGGTGTTAAAATTTAACTTCAAGGTTCCACCAAGGGGAGCCGAAGTGTGCCACTACTGACATTGTCTTGACAATCGAGGGTGACGGAAACTGAAATCAAAACCTGAATAACGTAAGTCATCAGTCTATGCAACCTCCGAAATGGCGACTTCAAGTGAAGACTAATCAAAAGCCAATCAATCGGTTCTTCAGTGATTAATTCTGTGTGTGCTCGGAGGAAAATTGTTGACATATGCATCTATTCTTTTCACCCGTCTGTTATATTTGCTTTTGTTTAGCTTCGAAGGTGGATGATAAGTAGAACCAACTGAACAGCAGTCTGTGCTAAGATAAAACCCAGCGGGTGTTAGGACTATTGGCTGACTGGCACGGATACAAAGATTTGGTTGATCGGATCGGAGGAGTGTTTGGACAACTTTTGTATAGGGCAGTCTCCAGAAGAAGAAAACATTTCTGAAGTAAAATTATTCAAACGAAATTAGTCAGATTTGCTGCCTTGATGGAATTTTAAAGCGTTAGTTGCGAGACACTATGAGTCCGCCCGTGACATCGCGGGTGTTGATAAAAACACATGTGAAGGCATTCACAAACTGGCTGATGGGGAGCGTCATACCTCTTAAGAACTTGTGAAGAAATGGCTTACTGGCTGCAAATGAAGTGAGGTGTTAGAAATTACTTAACGGCGTATCAACAATATCCATCTCAGAAAAGAAGTGGTTGCACGAATCGACACTCAATCAACCAGTCGCAAGCAGAACATTCGCGAATGTATGGTTAGCTAACATGATGGGACCTTTCCCAGTAACCGCATAGAATAGCAAGTGCACTGACGTTGTGATATAAGATTCTACAAAACAGCTGGAAGTGGTGGTCTTAGCTTTAAATAAGGTCGGCGGCGTCCGTCTTGGATTAACCCGTCACAGTGACCGGACCCAAATGGATTTTATTGCACCACTTGTGGTGCGACCCACACATCACCGCCAAGATATGGTACTTCGTGAAGCATCTTGACGGATCACTATACCTACCTCTAAAGTGAAAAGTTTCGGAACTGTTCAAATAGATTTAGGACGAGGAAGACTTTTACAAAGGCATGACACTGCAAACCAAATGGCTTGGGCTACGGAAACAATCATAAAGTCTAAATGTGATCGACGGTTAATGGAAATGCTCAGGAAGGTGTGTTACCACCGTTTATGCTAGGCATCGTTCATAACCATAAGCACAACAAAGGAGGTGTTCGGATACAATGTGTTACTGATTGTTCCGTCTGCCAGTTGATCAGAATATTGGCTTGCAGAACCACCAACGGAAAGGATGTGTGTGGGTTTGTGGGGATTCTCAGATTGCCGAACAGCACATCACAATCTTACAGGGAGCCGGCATTGAACCGTCAATCACAATGTGATCTGCTCAGTGCACTGTGTGGAATTTATTTCGAGGTTTGGTTACAGAGGTCTGTGAGAGGTAAGTGCAACAATGCTAGTGTTTGTAAAGATCATTACAACATAGAAGGGACTATATTGGGTGGTGACACGCCGCGATGAGCTTTATTCGAGCTGGAAGGGGATACAGTAGCACTGAGTTCATGGTAGCCAACAATGCAAATGACATGTTACCCACATTAGTGCAGAAATTAGGTCGGCCACTCCAGTAAAGGCGGGCAAATCATTTATGGAAACATGTGTGTCTGAACGACTTTTCTGCTCCTAGGACAAAGTAAGATTAGGGAGAGATGTAGTAGAAAAGAACATTCAACTACTTGCTCAGTGTTACTTGTATGTACAATTGAGTGTTTGTGCTCGTTTCTTGGTTGGATCTTACACCATCTGTTCCGAATGATTAAATAAACGATGTTAAGCGAAGTCATACATTCTCACTGAGTGGGTACTCAAACGGTGAGTGTTCGTAAACGTGCCGAAAGCCCAAGCAAGGGGAATTTATGTTACGTAAGGTATGTCTATCAGATCTGTTTAGAGTAAACACTCAAAACCATTCTATTCAGAGGTTTATCTAGGACAATAGCCAATGTACTGAATAAAAAGACAGTGACGTAGAAAGTGATCTGTTTACCTTTTACTTTGTTCAAAGATGGTTCCAAGACTAACCGTATCTCTACGAAACTCAGTACTGCGAGAGAAAAAAATTTTCTTGAGCAGTTAAGAATAATCACCATACCTCTAGAGTTAAAGGAAAAAGTACCCGTTTGTTTCGTTATAATCCGCTTTCATTGTTCCGTAGATATTAATACGCCGGCCGTACAACGCGTAGCATGATGAGAAACCATGGTTTGCCTCAGCAAAGATAACTAGATCGTGGACTGATATAATGTTCAATTAGATTGAACTCCACCCATAATGACTTGCAACTGTCGCATTCCCATAGACAGCCCATAGTCAGCCCCACTCGAAAAGATGCACCAAACTCGGGCTTCGCGCTCACTAGACCTCGTCAGCGGCGCATATCCTTGCCACTGCCAGGACTTGAACCACGGACATGCTGTTCATGAGGCAACCGTGTTTACCACTGCGCTATTGACCTCACGTTAGGCACGACCGAATTATCATATGTGAACGCTCAACCACTTTCTCTTGTGAGTAATGTTCAGGTTGCCCAATCGTCTCGAAATGGAGACACAGTTATTGTCTGTTAACTCCAATCGATAACCCCACGATTAGGACTTCCTAGACAGGTCGAGATCTCCGATCTCATTAAACCTGATAGGTGATATTTTAGATTACTAATGAGTAGCCGGGGATTTGGTTAATTTCAAGTTGAACATCACCCACAATTGATCGCAGCTGTCGCATCCTCATAGACTTTCCAGTCGGCCCCTTTCGAAAAGAATTACTAGACTTGAGCTTCGCTCTCATTAGAGCTCGTCAGTAGTGCATATCATCGCCACTGCCGGGACTTGAACCACGGACATGCTGTTCATGAGGCAACCGTGTTTACCACTGCGCCACTGGGCTCTAATGAGAGCAAAACTCGAGTCTAGTTCTTCTTTTCGAAAGGGGCCGACTGGAAAGTCTATGAGAATGCGACAGCTGCGATCAATTGTGGGTGCTGTTCAACTTGATATTCTATTTTGGCCATTGTAGAGGCTTTGACTATTCGTCTGTTCACTCCAGGTAGTGTGCACAAAAGAAACGCCATAAAAATAGCCTTAACATGGCCGTTCGTTGTTAATAATTTCTAGTTAGTAAGTATGACAGAATATTTTTGCAAAACATGGTAACTGTAAACATATATGTACAAAAACGATGTATGTGAGCTGAAATAGCGTAATGAAGACCGTGCGATAGTAACGCATCCATAGTCTTAGGACGTCTGGATTAATCTCTGTATATAGATTATTAAGAGCAGATATTTGTTTCGAGTGGTGCAAATATCACAGCTGAGAGACGAAACTGATGAAATTGACTGTTGCGAAATTATAAAGTTTTACTTTTGTGCTCTTTTCAAGTTGTGTATTCTACTTTCTGTATGATAACGTGGAAATTACAGTCACTTCAGAAGTGAACATAATACTGGTCCACAAACGAAAACCCTGCTGGGTAAGTTTGCTTTGATTGGCTAAAGTGATTACTTTTATGTGAACAGTTGTTAAAAGGAATAGTTGGTGATTGTCATCATCCAACTGAAATCGCTTTAGGAGTCCTTATGGTGGTTAGTGGGATATTCTGTGTTTTTTTTACATTTTGTGTGTGACATGAGTATACCGTTTTATTAAAGCTTTTCTGTCGAAGTTTGCGGTTGTCTTTTACAGCAGCAAGGTTTGGCAATTGAAAGTCCATATTGCAACACTTCTGTGATAAAAGGAATGTCTTGTTGTTTGTGGAGCCAGCTCTTTAATAGATTTCTCTGATGAAGTATATTTTCAAATAATGCTCCTCGTAAAACGCTTTCGTTGTCTTTTGGGTAAGACATTCATATCACCAGGCATAAAAGTTATCCTTTGGACTATGCAAAGTTTTTGATACAAGGAGTCATGGTCATGTGGTTACAAACGCCTATTCGTTTGTCGTGTACGAAGGAGCTATTTTATGAGTGACGAGTGAGACTAACAATTTCAAAATTGCGACTAAGACTTCCGAAAATGAATCGAAAACGTACACGTTTCACACAACCGTCAGCATGCAAAGTTTCTCGTTATGGACCGTGAGTGAACTGGATATGACTTGCTTTAACTTGTGTGGGACTGATCGTTCATAAATAAGCTATCTATTCATGTCAATTACTTACTGTCGTGTGTCCAAAGTTGATCACGCACCCAGTATCAGTGTGGTAAGTAAGGAAGAGAAAGTGGGGATGTTATTTTTATAAACCACTTCTTGTGACCCTAGGTCGTGTTCTTTGTTAACATTGATTCACAGTTATTACTTATTTTCCATTCAGCGTGATCAATTGAGTTTACCCATACACACTAGTCATTTCTGAAGTGGATATTCAAATGTGAATATGTAAGAATAAACATTATCTGACTTCGCGAACATCGTCGTATTATAATGAAATCTACTACAGGATGGATATGAGCTGTCGCAAGTTATTTTTTTTCTTAGTATTGTTGTCAATACAATAATGCGAGTTTGTGCCTGTGTGTACCATACAATCAAGGATCAAATGAGATGTATATTAGTATATCATTGACGATTTAGAAAACACTGCCAGAACCTTTTCCTACTTGCCTGCCAGAAGGCTACTCGTATACGACAAAACCTATGCCACTTTACTGTCATTCACCTCTTCACACAATTTCTGACTGTCACAACTTGTGTGTCTTGAATCAATAGAAGAAGTATTTGTAAACACTGTTGTGTAGGCTTCAATTAATTGTTATGGTTGACAAGCAACAGAAAAGTATGGAAACCTGAGTTTAAAAAGTTTTCATTGGCAAGTGTGCTGGATAGTATTAGCAAGTATGTATTTGTCTAATCTTTCCAAAACAGAATCAAACGGAATACTGTCATACGAGTAGCCAGGAAAGGTTCCTCGGTAGAGGTTAAAATGGACTCTTCAAAACGGCTCTGGTGATAGACCATTTTGTCCCAATTCGGACAGTCGTTCTGGCTTAGTCTGGTGATAAAGAAATATGGCGATTATGTAGATAATTTTTTCTAAATCTTATGTACACTCCTTAGCTTTGAAGAGTTTGTATCGGTGTTTTGTACTTCGCAACTGACAAACGTAATAAACCGCACTCGGGTTAATTCATCTAACAACTATTGTGTATACACAATGAATATCGTCGATTCATTTTGTTGACCACTATGACTTTTTGGAGACAAGACTGATTCAGAACAGACAAATTACTGGAATGATAAGGTTTCTCAAGTTCTTTGGTCAGGTGGGATAATCTCTCCTTGTCTGCATGAGTCACCAATGGATTGATGAGTTAAAAACGGTAACAAAGTTAGACACACCACTTCTCACGTTTTCCGATTTTACGATAAGCTTCTAAGTATTATTAGTGCAAACAAATAGAACTAACAAAAGAAAAAATGTCCTCCACAAATGCTATTGGAAATTTTCTGCATTTTGAAACAAAGTATTAAGAGTTATGAATCGAATAATTAATGCATGCGTTTGATGTATCATATTTTACTCAAAAGCCTACCAGCAACAGTAACAACAATATTAACAATTCCGTACTCACTCTGCAGGTAAATGGAAAGTGTTAGGGCACCCATCCTGTTACCGTCCCAGAGCACCTCCGTCGTGAGAAAGAAAAAAACTATTGATTCAGTCTTACTTAGCGGAACTGTTCAAATCGGTTGAGACATTTTATACCGCTATGCACATGTGCGATCCTAACTTTTTCTCATGATGTGGTGGAAATGTGTGGTCATGACGTGCCCTATAAATACTTTATGATTGTCGCCCTAGCCGCACCCGTTTTGTGGTGGAACAAAACTCTTTATTTTGAACGCGTCTTTTAGCTTGTCTTGGGAGCGAATACGGGGACAGTCGCGGTAATATTCGGGACCGGGATTTCCATATGAATTATTACCAGGACGAGGATCCGATTTTATCGAGCGCACCACTATGCCAAGATTGAACCAGCTTAGCGTTTAGGGGGGTTATATGGTGGAAATAGTAATTGTTACATAGACAACTGAACTAGAATGTCATCGGTATAATATAGTAAAATCAAATAAAGGCTTACCTCACCCATAAAAGGGTTAAGAACCTGTCTAATGAGTCTCGTCATTGCATACTGGAAGAGTGATGACATGCATTCTAAATGTTTTTGTCAGAATATAGAAACTTATCCTGGGCATGAATGAATGAAATTGATTAATAATGTGAATGCTAACACTGTGCCACATAAGTTTTGAAGCTTACAAGAACCATCATCGATAACCTGCTACTTTTGTACTGCACATGCAAGTGAATTCAACGCGACTTGCTGAAGTTTAAGGAAGTTATTTACGAGAAAAATCACCGCCCCTCTGAGGACCATGTTGTGATTGGAGTGACCGCAACTTATCATTGGTTAGTGTGAATAGTTTAACAATTCACTAGCTGTAACTTACCAGTTCAATATATCTGGATTTCAATTAAAGGTGGTCCAGGCAACTTGATCTAATAGATCTGGTAGAACCTTGTACTCTCATTCTATAGGAACTAGCCAGTTTCTACGTTTTCAGCTTACTAGTGTGCATAATAGCCGTATGACATTATTCGCTATTGAAATCCTGCTTTTCCACTCGGGACATCGTAAACTGACCTCGAGACATCTTGAACTGAAAAAGACATAGATTCAACGTAGACAAAGTAGAGAGTATTCCCTACTTTACTATCCGTTTCGATAAATAACAATGACAGTAGTGACAGTTTGCGTCATTCAACCTACAAACGGTTAGACCTTCAGCATTTGGACATAACTGTTACAAGAAGTATGCAGTAATGTGACAGTTGGCAAACTAAATATTTGCATTATCTTGGGGAGGAAATGACGGTTAGCTTTAGAAATCTGGCTTGTGATAAACTGCTTATGTGTTTCTATAATTATTCTCTTTCTTGTTTGGAAAAGATAACATGTAGGTTGTAGGCGGTGCATATATATGTATATATGCATATATATATATAAGTCTAAAGACTGTCCAGTATCACAAGGGGAATTATTTGGTTTAAATATAATGGAGGCAAGTTGTATAAATCGGACACAGCCATGTCGACACAATCGATTAGGAACGTTAAGGTGATTGTAAATTATATATCATCAGCGAGTTAGGTAAAAGAGGGCACAAAGAGGGGTGGAGTAATGTGTGAACGAGCTAATCGGAAATTATCAAATAGTTTGATAAATATTGAACGAGGATAACCCATTGACAGTATAGTCAATATAATAACGTGCAATTCACAAAGGATTTGCTTTATAAAACAAAATAGATCGTTGTAAGATATTCACATTAAGTTTAATACCAATGAACGGAGACAGTTTGGGCGTGGTGGTTAAGATTTGATTTTAATAAGTCGGTCGAAACGGTCGCAATTTTATGAGTAAGTCGTAAGACTCGACGTTTCAATCACTTTGTTTCCTAATGTGATTTCTATTACATCACTGATGAGGAATTCCACACGAGTTGGTTGAAATGTTGAGTATTACAACTTGCTCTTAAGGTTGTGTTCTTCCCAGTTAATTTGTTGAATTGGGTCGTTGTTTTATAACACACAACTTCGTTTGTGAATCCTATAGCACAACTTGTATACGTGGAAACTGAAGGACAGTTCTCAACGCCAAGAAGATCAGGGACCAGAGGTGGTCATTGGAAACGTGCGTGAGCCGTATTCACGACTTGTCACTAAGAAGAGTGTGGCTACGCTATTGTCGGGGATATGAACACATGGCAACCTTACAAAATGGTGTTTGCATATGTTGTCCTATACCTTCACATACCTGTAAAGCATGTCTTGCAATAAACAACCTCTCAGTCCAAGCGTCCTTTGTAGTTACAAACGACTGACACTAAAGCCAATGCGCAATGCGAGAGTGAGATTTGTTACATAAAGTGAAATGAATCGCAAAGCATTCTAAACAGTAGTCAGATAAACACAAATATCAAAAATTTGACAATCTATCAGAAATGTGGTCAAACCGAAGAAAGTTAAAAGGTAATGCTTTAAGATATTCCGCATATGCGAAACGGAAGTGTTAAACTGTTATAAAATTTCAACTGTCTTTAGACCTTGCAAAATGCAACAAACATGTGAGGAAAATTACGCTTTTCTAAATTCCACAGCAGCTTAGAGGTCTAGATGTTTTGCGACTAGTCAGTGTCCTTTACCGAAAGCGTTTTAAGAAATAATTGTTGATTACGTCAGGATACACCGAATTCAGTTTTTCTTTATGCGTATGTAATAAAATCACCATATGATCTAGTATCTCAAACACATCAATGTAATGAATACAATAGCAAAACAGTCCTGACAACTCACTTCAGCATTGAATATATTGTATAAATCAAACCTGAAGGGTCATGAATAGTTTACCTCCTTCCCCGATTGATGCAATTACCGAAGCGCGTCCATTGGAACGAAGTTATGGGTTTGAAACCCACATTTGCTGGATGCTTTAAATAAATTGAACTCGTCTGGTTAACCTCTTTTGTGTCCACTGATCAGATCGAGCAAAAAACACTTGATTTTATGTAAATCTTCCTACTGTCTTTGTGCTTGCAGGGGCTACATGCTTTTTCTCTGAATTACAGATGTGAGATCAGCAGCTTCTTCTGCTGCCTTTTCGACTGGGTTCAATTCTACGTGCTTTCAAATTAATTCCAATTTTTACTATCCACGTATATAAGATAAGCATTTTTTTGCATCAAAATATGAGCACTTCCGAATAACTGTTACGAATATTTCGATTTAATACTGAGAACGACAAGGTAGCGAGCAAGACTTGTTTTCTGTGTTTGATCATCAGGCCAATTACAACACAATAAATATGAAAACAGTAACTGGGGTGAGTAAGAGAAACGGTCAGTAGAGGTTATGGAATAGCGTGTGGGTTATCAGTTACGCAATCACTGTTCAAATTCGTGAGCTTGACTGATTGTGGGCCAGGGCAAGTTAAGTCTCCGCACGAACATCTACTGAGCACAGAGGTCAGGGTTGCGTAGTCGGATACTAATTGCCTTGGCAACGGTCAACATTCGGAATCTCACCATCTTTGATCGATTCCTTGGCACTCGGTAAACAATCTGAAAAGCGTACTCCTTACTGACACAATGATTAGAGTCAGTCAAATGAGCAACAATCGCGCTTGTAACCGTTTTAACCACACCACTATTCAACCACGAGGATGATGTTCACGCACTCTGTCAGACAATCGCCTTGTAGTACGACCAATGTATGATGCTCGACACGAGCAAACAAATGAGTACACACAACAGCTGGTTGTAGAACATGGAGGTTTGTCTTTGAGTTGTGACATGATGATGGGTGTTGAACGGAAACTCACGCACAATTGAGCGGCAAGGTAGGTTGTTTCGACTGACTTTTTGAGCTGTCTCGAGATGACTTCGGCCATGGGATCACCCTTGGAAGGAAGACTGATAAACGCAAGTTTCTTGTTCGCCGAAGGCGACTTAAATTTTAACTCTACCGCCTGCATCGCCTTCTGAATGAAACGCATAGGGTAGCCATTTTGCATGAACACTTCTTGTAGAAATTCTAGCTCATCTTGTAAAGTGTCAGGAGTGAAGATCTTTAACGCCCTACCCGTCAGACATCGTATGAGGTTTCGCTTTTGACTTAGCGGAACGAAACTGTCAAAATGAATGTATTGGTCACTCCAAGTTTGTTTTCTGTACACATGTCGTTGGATTGAACCATCTTCTCGTCTTACTATGCCAACATCCAAGAAATTTATTTGACCATTCTTGTCTGACTCCTGGGTGAATTTAATACTGCTGTGGGCTGAGTTAAAAGCTGCCATAACTCTGTTCATGTTGGAATTATCGTTCATGACGCAAAAGATATCATCAACATAGCGTTTATAAAAAGCAAATTGTCGAATCATCGCACTCAATTGGTTAGTCTCGAGTTTGCTCATGAAAACGTCAGCTAACAGGGGACCTAAAGGCGAGCCCATTGCCACCCCATCTATCTGTCGGTAGATTGCATTGTTGAACAGAAACTGAACGTTAATACTGATTGAATATGTGACCTTTACTTCAATTTAGTTTACTGCACCAGAAAACAGCTACTGGTTGTTAGCATAGATTCAATGAATCATTCTATTTGACGCAGCAGAGCATGCTTTCAAGTACCAACTGGACGCTGGACACCGGACATTACGCAAAACGATGTAGAACCAACTTCTGTTCTGATCGGTAATCATTCGCCGGTGTTTATTTTACTCAGTCAACATATCGCCGTCTTTAATTTGGAGAGATACGTCGAAAAACATGGAAATTTTGCCCAAACTTGCTCTCAGTCCAATTCAATTAAATCAAGCCTCTGTTCATGAAAATACTGTTGGATAAACCGTTCACTCTAAGCATACACTTTTCTAATCTTAGAAATCGCCTTATCTATGAGAGTTACTCAAGCGTCTGAAGCGATATCCTGTGCTGGGCACTAACATGAACACAAATCTTTGAAATAATCACTTAGGTGTTAAGTTTACAGGTGGTTCGGCCTGTAGTCGCATTTATGGACTTACCGTACACAGACGATAAGCACACTCTTATGCGCCACTGAACTGTATTAGACTATAAAATAAAATCACTGGTTACGTAAACTCTTTGTGGTTGTCTAACGAGAAGAAGAATTGGTCACGCTAAAGAGCTCAGTAGAGAGCGTAGTTAATGAATACATACTGTCAACTAACTAACAGCCATCAGCCTCCGCTATGTTGTGTCGGTAATTCACACAGGACACCTGTTGATCACATTCACTTGAATGCCCTACTAGTTTTGGAATTTCAAAAAATGCATCGCTGGCATTTTTATTACATGTAATGATTGTACAACATACAATCGAATGAAACCCACTTTGGATTCTTGTTTCATTGAAGAAATTCCCTCTTGATAAAGCAATGGTTATGTCTTCACATCTTCGCCAAGATGGTTAATTGCAGGTTGAGAAGAACTGTAAAACAAATGCATTATACCGGTTAGTGTTGTATCTTCACTACTGAACTAAAGCTAGCACGGGAGACTTAGAAACTCTTCTGTTTGACCTCCCCACATATTAGTTTCTCATACTGTGAAAACCCCGACTAGTGTATACTCTTTTCTTGAGTATGCGGATCAGAATCAACAGACCACTTATTTTAACTATCAACTACTTTTGCAGCACTGGAGCCCCATTATCACATCCATCAAAGTGGCAACGAAGCAGCTGTTGTGAGAAGTTAACATTCTGTTTATTCCCGTCGGTCACATACACAAAACCATTGATCATACATAAAAACGCGTGGCAACATGCACGGCAAGTAGACATGATACATACTAGCAAGATCAGGGTCAATACCGTGGCAATGACGCTGACTGTATCAACATGTTTTATGTGGAGGAAAGTGGTCGATATTGGTTGATCAGCATAGCTAAACTCATACTGAATATACGCCACCTGATTGGCATTGCTTACAATGTTATTACATCATCCAAACCCGAAACTGTTGGGAGTCACAGAAGCCATGTTGATCAATCAGCATCAACCACTTTTCTACACACAAAACATGCTGACGCGGTTAGTATCATTGCCGTGGTACTGACACGTATGTCGTTAGTATGCGTCATGTTTACTTGCGGTACATGTTGCCATACGTTTTTATGTATGATCAATGGATTTAGTTATGTGACCGAAGAGAATAAATAAAATGTTGACACGTCTCAACAGTTTCCGTTAAATTATCGTAATCAGTCTGCGTAGATTATGTTGCGAGATTTCGTAAAACACACCGGATACTGATGGACGACACATTTAGTTTAGCTAGACAGCAAAACACTACATTTAAAAATTGTAACCGATTGCAAATCACAAATATCCGTCATACACCTGCGTGCACGCGATGACGTTGTTCGACTGGTAAACCTTCTACTGCAGAACTAACCGGTTTGGTACCGCTTGGTCAGCCCTTGGCAAGTTTGGCCAAATGGAACAGTTTACCGCCAAGGTCTTCGTCCGTTCTAAGGGAGCCGCACCCGTGATGCAACCTAACGGTTACGTCTGAAATTAAGTAAACAATGAACGATGAAAGACGAATAGTCAACATTGTTGATTAGTAACCAAACGACGTACGTAGTACCGAATTGTTCAGTTTGGGAAGGTGAACTTCAGTCTATCCCACAGAATTGCAAATTTGAAAGAACTTGTACGCATCAGCTCAATCCATTTTTACTTGCTCGTGACTGGCATCTGAATGAGATTTGTGTCATCATCCACATATACGTACGGTTGTATTATATCCTATGTGTGAAACTTTCAACATTAATCGGGTTAACTAAATGAAGCATATTCCGTCTTGTAGTTGATTGCCTAGAATCTTGTTGGATTTGATAGTTTACAATGACGGGTTGGATGTTCGGTTGCACACCGAGCTCACTATTTAAGCTGCAAATGTGTTATCATCAAAAGACTTGGTATCATTTGTGTAAGGCGTTCAAATGCATCACTGTTTAGGGCGATTATATGAAATTCTGACAAATAATTGCTCTCATATAAGACGGAAGGACAATTTTTTGCTGTTTCCTGTTTTCTAACTTTTCTGAATTGAAGCGTACAAGTACAAGAGTTTCCAAAAGCTATGCTAAGTAGCCAGTCATATTTCAAGTTAGAGGTCATTGATCTATTATGTATTAGAGTGGACCCTGAACTCACGTTACCAGCTTTAGCGTGTTGCTGACGTCATTTCATCTACTGATAAAGTGTTTGCAATTCACATGTTATGGTTAGCAAACAATCAAGTGATCATTCCACACATACGTTTTAGAAGCAAGTTTTTTCACATTTCAGCATAAGCGTCTGTCAAATTTAACTAGAATCACTGTGGAATTAACTCGTACAAAATAGAGTGAGTGGTTGATCGTGAAATTTGTTGCTTCCACTTATAACGAATTTCAGCTTTTGAACTGAGTTACTCTCTTCGACTGATCCAAATCAGAATGAAACACTTAACTCAAGAGTTATGGAGTTCATATTGACATCACTGATTCATATCCATACTTGCAGACCAAACGCTGTTTTTATACTGAAAGTCGAGTGTGTCCATTTCGTTCTTCAAATACCTAATCATTATGTTAGTCAGTTTGTAGGCGGTCGCCGAAAAGTAGTTCTCAAGTTTCCAATTTCACTTTCGATGGCTGTTAAACTTTCTTTTTCCACAAGCTGAAAGTGATTATCAATTTGATGTATACCTATATGCTATTAAACAGTCACTGCGACCACATATGAAGCTGAAAGAGGATTCGGAAAGCCGCTGGTCTCCCTGATTATCACCACGATGGTAAACATTTGTTTCGAGATGGTTGGGTCTAATGAATATAACACACCAGCACCACAAGAAAGAACTCCAACCAGATAGACATAGGTGTCCATCAAGTCACTGATTGTTACTGGTGTCGATCGCTTGCAGCATCACCTCTGTCTCTTATTTGATTTTGGATGTTTGCCAAGCTGGAAGTCAACTACGGATAGCTGGTCAACTTTTACCACTGATAAGAGAATGGACAACGCCTAGGAGGAAGTAGGTCATGTAGCTTCTGGAAACATCAGTGGCGGCTGCCCCGCAGTCCATTGGACAAACACCTGAACTAATACTCTGATACTTTCTCATATCTCGTGGTTTCGATTACACGGTTTGCGTGGTGATGCTCACCTCCAGCCAAATCGACACTTGTCCATATCTTTACTGGTGGCTACCATAAGTAAGTGCACGCCTGATCTTCTTGAACGAGACAGTAACTAACCTGTAAATTTTAGCCAATGACAACAATCAGGACTCCACGATAAGGTTAACAAAACTGATCTTAGTTAACCCGCTAATAAATGTTTACGTTAACTGAAAAGTATTGTTTTACATGTCGGGGACAGTTCTTAGGTGAAATAAAAACCATTACATTTATACACACACTTTGTAGACTTACTTACCAATATGATCCAGATTGTATCTCGCTGTCTGCATATCCCGCCACCCACTTTAAATAGAAATTGACTTCAGCTGTGTTTGAAATTTATACTACTTTTTCATAAATTGTTACATAAACTAGAGCAGATTGAATACATTTCCACTGAAATCAGAGAAACAACATAAAATTGAGATGTATTATTTTAGTAGGAACAAAAAATGGTTTGGATGAACGTTACTGTTGGGTGATTGTTGATAGATTTGGACTTGTTAATAGGGTGCCTTCCTCAACCCTCCAGCTTTGTAGCTAACTTATGCCTATGGACTAGCTCGAACCTACTTGACAGATTCACTGACATGTCATATGTTAATGAGCTACACACAGATTATCTTTGAACCCGCTTCAAGTGACAGGAGTATAGTTTGTAGTCAAATGAACAATAAGTTAGACCGTAACATAGAGATTGCTTCATTGAAGAACATTGTAAAATTCTGGATCCCCTGAATACAAACAGTGGAAGAATCGATCTTGAGAGGAAACAGAAAATCGCATCAAGTTGGTTTTTGTATCACTGGTCTGTAATACACACACACACACACTCATTTCTTTCGAAGTACTTTTTTGCGTATGTAATATATATACTGTTTCTTCATGCTTACCCTCAAACCGACACTCCACTGCCGATTTCCTCCATGTTTGGATTTCTCAGGTAGTGATAGTCTAAAAACAGACTGAACACAACAGCTACCCTTCACGTCACCATCAACCACTCCTATCCCCTCGACTACCGGTTCTATCAGCATCGTTTCATTTGACCGTTTTATCAAATGAGTTTTTCGAGAGCAAATGCAAGCGTTAAAATTGGCGAAGCCTACGTTCATACACGTCGAAAAATAATGAAACAAGCTTTCTCTGGATTTTACTGCCTGCAGACTCATACACACATTGTGATTCTGTGCTTGTGTGGCAATAAGCAGATAATAGTAACTGCAGCACGACAGCTGATTTTCGAAACATCTGGTAAATACTGCGATTAAACGGTACTCAGCTAGGCGAACAGACTACTGGATAGGATTCCAGTAAATGATCCCATGTGCCCTGTTGTAGTGAGAAATTTAAACGATACCTATTGAGAAACAGATGCACTAACCCATGCTTCACCCTCAGTATCAATAGGGGTGAATGACATGCAGAAATGGTCAAATATGAGGCATAATAATTAAGACATATCCAGACTTTGGTCGGATTTTGACTAAAGGGCGTGACCCATTCTGCTTGATTTTTACCGTTTCGCTGCGAGAAAATCTGCTTAAGTTGTGTACCTCACATCTGACTCTAAGGTTCTGCCTAATCGCAGGAGTTAACCACCTAAGTAAACACCAATGTCCATCGTTCCGTGAATCTGGATCAAACTGCAACTAGTTTAAGGTGCGCAACACCTGTTTTTATTCATAATTATCAAAATTGTGTTTATTGTTTTCTTTATTTTTGATTATTTTGCAAGCGGTATAATTTTAGGTTTATTATTTAAGTTCACCCAGACGCAACGTATACATGAAAAACCTCACATTGGCTTATCATGCTTGATTGGCGTGGGCGGTTGATCGCACATTACCGTGATGCGTGGGCTGTACAGGCCGATTGGTGGATGAACAACGCCTACTGTCGCTTTTTTGAATATCAAGGACAAATGGCAGTGATCTGTCATTGGTCAACCTAAGGTCAAAACAACTGCTTATTTACGTGACTTACCCATTATGTTTTCTCATGAATGAACGTGAAACCTAATTGGTCCGCTTTTAAACCCACATGCACAGAGTGGATAGCTGATAGTCTCCTCAGTTTCATTGCTGAAACGATGGGAAATGTCCGGCTCAAACACCAAGCAGCTGGAAGAAGACCCGGATATATCCGAGACATCTGACGTCTATCAAATGATGGACGAACGTGGAAGACTTGACCCGGTGGATGAACTGGAAGAAAACAAAGAATTGTTGGAATTACTACTAAGTGATCCACTTACCACGGGTAAGCGTTTATGAAACAATTCCTAATGGGACTTTATTAACTTGTCAATTTCTTACAATATGTCGTATGTATAACAAACTGTACGGATGTTAGTTAAGTCGAAAGATGTGTTAACCGCGCTAACCTACTTTATTGTATAAAACCTACTCCTGCGAATTCTATTATTTTTAGCCCCGTGACTTCACAACTTTGCTAACACTCTTGGAAAAAAGTGAAACGGTGCAGTTTGCATTTTCTAGCCGACTGAGACCAGACTTTGAAAGTACCTAGCACTTGTTTTCGGATCACAACGCTTTTACCTGTGCTACTACGTTCTCTCATTTCAAATGCCTAGCTAATTTTAATGACTAATGAGTATTTCTCGAATCGTCTATTTGCATATAAGCTTACAGATCAAGCACGCCACCAATTGATTGAATATTGTATCCTGGACGACGTATAAGGCTGGACGGATTACAATAACAGATTCACTACACGTTTTTCCGAAACGGATAATTTTTATTCATGTGTACTCATGCCAAGTGAGCCTAATTTGGTGAGGACAACTGCGCCGACTTTCTCTGCGTGCAGCTGATGACTCACAGGATGGTTCGTTGATTTATCTGCTTCCATCCTTTCTCAAACGACCGTATCCCATGTGAAGGCATATGGATTTCTGTAGTCCTGGGAATCATTCGACCAACGTAGTGTTAACGGTGTTCTATGAGATTAAAGTCAAGTTAAAGAGTAGGTGTCGATAGATAAGTAACACTAAGAAATGACTCGAAAACTCATGTGAGGATACTTGGGTTGACCGGGACGTTAACCTCTCGGAAGATTCCATCTTTTTAACAAGAAAATAGAAGGGAATAAATGCAATATCAGCAGATCTTCAAAGCCTCTTTCGTCGACAGCGTAATTAAAAAACTAACTCGCATGTTGAAGGTGAATAGGGCTAATATCATTTTGTAATTTTGAAATATAAATACCATCGTTGAACTGTTCACCGGAAAATCTCCACTCTGGCATCTTTCCATTCGCCTCCATTACATGTGATTAAGTCATTTCTCCACTCTCTGCGATGTATTTTGATAGTTTCTCATGTTTTTAAAAGAACCCAGACTTTAGACACAACGTAATCGCACACCAAATCCTTGACTATCACACAGATGTCCGAATTTTGGACGGACCGGACCGACACCTTCTGCTACACTACAGCTGATCGATCAGCAAGTGTGTTTGTACGAGCAAACATTCACATTATATCTCAAGACTGTAAATCTTTTACGAATGCAAAGTAGTTTGGGAAAGCTCAGTTCAGTTAAATCGATCGACCAAGATTTATTAAGTGTCAGTCAGCACGTAGAACGCGATATGGCTTTGCCCAGTCGAGTGAACAAATGACAGTCACCCATAAGATCAAGTGAAATGTGGTAACCGGATTAAACATCCGTTTTCATTAAGGGCCATTGTAAGTAGTGTTTGGTGATGGGTCAGTGGAAAAAATGAACAATAACAATAAAAACATTTTCACTCTGGGTGCGCCCAGTTAAAACTGCGACGAGTTAGAGAGATGGCACTCCATTTACAGTATGTGGTGTAGTGAAGTTAGAAAAATCTCCGGTCGTTAAACAAAACAGATTGACAAAACAGTAGAACAGATAAGCAGACGACATCAGTGTAAGACCGAGTTATGTGACCCACAGATAACTACACTCACGACATTTACTGGAGAAAATCCCTAGGGTAATCGACATCTAAGGGAACGATATGAGAAGGGGTGTGTCATTCGAAGTCGCAGTGCCAAACATTAAGGTTCGATGTTGCATTATTGTTAACCTACAAGGTTCAGTCAATCAAACAGAAAATCAGACAGCGACTGGTGAAGGATATACATTCGAAGAGCACGCTGTACGTTTTTCAGGACGATGTCATGGGTACAAAGCATCAACATTGCTCAACTCTAAAATCAGTACAAAATGACAGATGTGTACAACCACCACAGTAGTGCTCAGTTCTGTAATCCCTTGTCCGTTTTGTGACCAACACTGTAAAATGGTAGGCCGAAACAGGCAGATCTGTGGTTGACTGTTATTATGGTTTCCAGTTTACACACAATTAACGTTGGTATTTACTCCAGCTAATTTCTGCATCCACGCCAGTGATGAATTCTACAGGGCAATTTGCCATTCTGTAAATTTTGCAAGTTTACTCTTGGCGACAAGTTTCACGAAGCTTACTGATCAAGTTGTCCTAGGTTTTGTTTGAATTCACTGAACTAAACAAGTCCAACTGTGCTAAGTATGTCCTGTTGGACAGCAGAAAATTGTGGAAGGATCATTTTTTTCGAAGTTTTCTCATAAATTATTCGTCAGATAGAGACAGCTTAGTTCAGGATCAGTATATGTGACCAAGAAATTCTTAGTGCAGGTGGCTCACAAATGAAGCAGTTGGACTCTCTCCTTAGCAAGAAACCACAGATAGGGTTATTCTTTGATGGAATTTCTTTACAAGAAGATATGATGTTACTGCCACCAAAACTGATAGGTGTATGTGATACCCCATAAGAACAGTGTAAGTGGGTATTCAACTACGACGTGTACTGAGATTAATAACAGGGCTGATTCTGATTATCGTAAAGTCCTATGGAACATTTAAAAAAGGCGTTACTTTCGGATACTCTATGCTTGCGTTCTGTTATTACGGACATGTACCAGTGATGTTACGGCTGCTGCAGATGATGATTCTCACACCTTTAGGTTAACAACGAAGCGTTCGTCATTCTTCATAATGCGGCTGCTGATCGGCATATTGTGTGTAAATAATCCGGTCTCATCACAAACGAGAAAGCCCTTGAGAACACACTTCACGTAAACTCGTGCCTTCCTTCAGGCTCCGGAGTTCAAAGGTTCTTGCGCCCCTGGAAGTCAAGCTGCCATCTGTTTGTCGGCAATAAAATTGCATACTCACGGGTAACTGCAAGTTCTATTTGTAGAAATTTTACTGATGTTAGTGAACTATTGTGGCGGGCCACAACAAGCGTTAATGAACACGTGGGTTGATTTTTGAATGAGCACAGGTTCTTGGATGTGCAATTTGTGACTCAGCGCTCGCCAGCTGTTGCTAATATTGTTCAACCTCTTCTGTGTTCTGTGTCACTTGAACTATGCCTATAAGACGACAAGGCTGGTTGCCTTCATACGGCTGACTCACATTCTGAGTGGCACAATGTGAATCAAACGTTCCTCTTGGTGTTATCGTGAAACATGTTGTAACCAAGACAGTACAGCTGTGAACGCTTCACTCACAGTTGCAAGAGACATTGGATTAAAGGCGCTACTCGAGAGAAATTTTACTCTACAGTAGTGGCTCATCTTACGTTAAGTGCGACAGTGTTCCTATTGTGGAAGTCCAAATCCGTTCAAGTCCCCAAAGAGTCTTTTCAATCAAAAGGGATATCTTTCGCAAAACACTACTCGCGCCAAAGAAGTACTTCTTGAATGATAGCACTTCGACAGCAATGAACTGTAAGCTAGATGAAGTACAAGGTCTTTCAATCCATTTTTGTATTTTCTGTCCCATTGTTCACAGAATTGCGTTTGAGTATCATTTCATGTGTCTACAACAATTTTTTTCACAAGTGTTAAACACTCCACTGTGATTACGTCGGAATGAATAGAGATTAATCGAACTCATACTCCACATCCGTTTCACATGAGCTTTCACAAACTCATAATCGGAAGTATATCTATGTCTGAATGGCAAAACTCAACCTGAGAGTCCAGTTCTGCCAGAGCGGAGTTGGGGCATCATTTTTCGAGCAGTTATGTACTAACGGCGGTTGAATATGTGCTGAGTGACGTAGACAACATTAAATGTTATTTTGGTATAACGGCTATCATTAACTATAAGTAACCATCAAGCGTTGACCATTCCCCTTCAATTACGAATGTTCGTATCACGTTGGTTATGCATGGTCATAAAATATAGCTGAGGGGTCCTGATTGCAATTCTGTTGATTCAAGTTTACAGATACTATATCTATTTCCAAGGCAGGCAGGTTAACTACACAATGCCTGGTAGATGCAACTCTTAATGGCTTGTAAAATTTACCAATTATCATTCGACTTTTGTCACTTGTTCCAGTACAGACTTGTGAAAAAACCAAAATCCGTGTGGTTATAATAAATAGATTTTTCGTTAACAAATATATCGCGTTGTATAGATCACGTTTTGTGTAACCGATAAAACGATTAAGTAAAAAGTACAATGCTATCTGCATGTTAAATGCAAGCCCGCCACCTACGCAATTACTAGTGCGCTCACAATAAATTATTTTTTTCTCCGATCACTTATAAGTACACATACTGCGAAAAACGGTAACATTTGATCTGTCCTTCTACCATTCAAACTTATGAACCTATTGTAGAATGAAATGTTTTAAGCTAAACTCATCGATCAAATGTTTGTCTGAATAAGTAAGGGAATGGACTTTAAGCTTAAGTCCAAGTGTACTATAGTGCTCTACATTTGTGCTAATGTTGCTTACAATATGTGTAAGCGTGGCAACAAAACGTCTCATTTTATCGTGTGTGTAATATGACAGTTAATAAAACCGTTAATCTTGGGTAAGAATGAAGCGGAATAAAAATTAGAATTCAAGCTTAGCTGTTGAATCACTTGTGTACATAACTGAGTATTCTGAATTTCCTGTCTGGTTAAGCTCTATGAATGACTCGGTGAAACTCTCATCAGTTATGAAGACTGAGCATTAATGACTGAGAAATAACACGGATGCCAAACAGCTGTCGTTGAGTTTGTGTTCTTCAGAGGTTGAGGTAAATGTTCGAACCTGTTTTTCGACACCATTTAGCAACACTTCCATTGAGTAAGTCTGAATCTTTCGAAGTGACCGGCAACGAATACTTTGATTAGCTTATTTCTTACGCTAGTTGTAATCACTCGCTTTAAGCGCACTGTAAATAAGGTTGACATGTTGCTTGTTGTCCAATTTTGATGGTGAAAATTGTAGATAAAGATGATAGTAATCTAAGTGCAACGGACAAACAGATGACCACGAGAATTTACGAAGTAGAACCTTGTGGCTATAAGACAATTTATATACTTATTCAACCCTAACAAAGCTGACGATAACCAGTTAAGTTTCCATAACAACAATCCGGTGTTGTACTAAATTCAATTACAAAAGTTATTAATCTCGACACCGCTCAATTATCGGTACCAACTAGAACACTGCTGGTTAATTCAATTGGATTTCACTGGTTTTCACATGAGCTTTTGGGATTTCAAAATATCTCCGATTCTATGAGATTACAAGTGTGAGAAATCTACACCACTGAGCAATTGTTGTATTTTGGATGAATTAATATACACTTCTAACACATGAGAAGTCGAAAATATCTGCCAGTAATATAGTTCTTTCAGTATTCTAGTGTAGACCTTTTTTTATTACAACACCCTGTTGAAGAGTAATGGGGAAATTGCTGCCCCTCAAATTTTATCTTTTGTTTTTCAATTGGTTTGTGTTATCAACATATGTTAAGTCATTTTGCAGACATTTTAATATACAGCACGAATAGGCAGGTCAAATCTAAACACATGAAAACTGTGTTTTATTCATCAAGACAGAAATTTATTCAGTAGGACTGTACACACGAGTTCAGCAATCTAAATAGCAACAACGTTTCAACTACGTCACTTCATAGGAATTTTGAGGTCACATACTAAGATTGTGTAATATCTGCTCGAAAATTGAGAAGAGGAAACAGTTGCAAAATCTGTAGCTTTATATTTCAAAACTGAGATGTGAACGAAGTAAACTGGGAAGAAAAATCGTTTTGCAGCGTACTTTAAATGTGGTAGTAGGTTGGTTTTAACCTCGGTCGTTGAGGCAATCCAAATTTTTTAATCAATTTATTCACTACCGTGTTAAGAATTAAGTAGTATAGGTAAACAACAATAAGCTAAATCGCTACCGAACAAGCACGCCACAGTAGGTTTTCCGCACATCTGGCGACTGGTCAATCGAAAACGTGATCTTGTTAACGTGGGAACCGACGCGACCAGGAAGCAGACCCGGAGAGCTAACTATGCAGCGATTCAAACACTTTACCACCAGATTAAGAAAGATGCGTTTGCGGGTTTTTTCTGTCTGGAAACTTGGGAACTGCCTACAAGATTAAGCGCGGCATCCCGGATGGTTCCAACGAATAGTGGTCCGAGATACTATCGGCTAATCCGCGCGTTGATGAGCGACCACTTTGCACGATTGTGCCTCCGGACTGGTCTCTGGTCGATCCGATCAATGTAGAAAAAATATCGCGCACCTTGTACACCGCTTCAGGTTTGGACACATTGCCGCCCAAACATTTGAAGCGCATGAAAGATGATGCTTCGATCGGACACTTCAACACTTTCCTGCTAACCCAGGGTTGCCCAGTCTACTTATGCCGCTCTTGCATCACGTGTGTACCCTAACTGAACAATCTTTCATCCTCCACTGATGCCTGACATCAGCACACTGGATGACTATCGAAGCCAACCTGCCTAGACGGACAAGATCCCGAAGTACAGAACCGACTTTCATAATACCGCCATTCAATCAGTACTCCGTACTATGGGCTGTGATGTGAACTCTGTTTTTCATTCACCTGTGATCATCTCTTTTCGCGGTCTCATATTTCCCTCTTCATGTGGCGCTATTATTCGACTGGGACTGCTCTCTTACGCAGTCACAGATTTATGTCTACTGACTGTTCTAAGTTCCGTAAAAACCTACGACATATTTATGCGGAGAATCTAGCGTTTACTGTTGCCACCCCTCTGACAGTTGTCTCACTATGAAGGACATTGTTCTGCCTCGATGTGTTAGCCTTGGCTGTGTTAGCACTTCTTTGCCCTGAAGAGCTTTTGATTTTGTGAGACTGATCGTTTATTCTATATTCTTTTTCCAATAATTTTTCATGCATTTTTTATTATTCTGAAATCCGTGTGTAACATACGGCACAAGTAACCTTTCACTTAATGACTGGACTATTAACGCTTGCTACTCGTGTGAGAAGACGCGTCAATTTTCTAGTGTTGCCAACTATACAGCGTCCCACATTTGCCAGACAGCTTGTTTTCACATTCACCTTTTTACATATCTGCTGCTTAATTTCAGTTTCACTGTTTGTTCTTCCCTTGACCGAAGGTGTGTATACTGCTGTTCAAAACAAACCATATAACGGGTTGATAGGCTGACGAATGTGCAGTTTTCCATTCAGAAAAATCATATAAGTAGTTTGGAAAATGTGAAAGTTCCGAGCTTCTGGCGTGGCTTCGTAGCTCAGCTGGTAAATTGCTTGCCGCGTTGATGCATGATGTTTCTGTCGCCAATTCAAATCCAGCCAGAGCCTTGACTTTTCACTGATGGGTCTCATCTAAAATTCATATAGTTGATTTGCACGAGAAATGGCCTGTTTTAGACATTTTTATGTTATCCTTTCGTGAGTAATTGTTGAGGTGCCATTATTGTTACTATGGCCTCGTTGAGGAAGAGACACATCTTTTCTGACCACATTGTACTCATTCCACAGGAGGCCTAGCAATTGAAGCCCTAAATTTGGTGGGGAAGTCTCACGGTCACTGACGAGGTGCAAAATGCGCTGACCCAGCTGACCGAATCATTAATCTAGAAGAGATGTCTGTTTGCGTAGCTTTATACACCAAGGTCATAATCGGATCAAAGTAATTGATTGTAGTTATATATTTGAGTCTGGATTGCCAATACTGATTGCCTAATTGACCAATGTGTGATTCGTTGCTATTTGGATTATTACTACGAGTCACGAATCTAAATAAAATCACATAAACCTTATATGTAAGTCGATGGGACGCCAAGTAACCACGCCGATTAATCGATACATTCTATTGCTGTCTACTTTTTTGTCTACGAGTTAGGGTAGAACCGCATGCTTCACTGTGTAGCTGCACTACTTCCCGACGATCATAGTCACCGTTCTTAACACAGAATGAGTGGACGACAATTTTACTCGAAAGAGACGAACATTATATGTGATTTATTGCAGAGTGCACTGAATTTGGGAACAGTAACAGATAACTAAAAACGCACCAGGTAAAACAAAATTGTGCAATTTATTTGCTTTACTGCAAGCCCATCCATCTGCTGACGGAAAAAGTAGGTGAATTGGCTGTGAGGATTGTTCACTTGCGACTGATTACAACGCTATAAATTATACACCACCTACAGTAGGTAGCAGTTTTCACATTCAAAAGGATTTTGCAGCAAGTACTTTTTGAAAAGAAGCACCTTTTAAAACTCTTCATTAGTGCACGCTGTTGGCAAAAACAAATGTGACGGAGCGCTCAACTATGATTATTCATTCGCGTTTGATGTGAGGTCAGTAGTAAAATGGTCATCAGAGCTACCTTATGCAAGCGAGGCTGAAGTTCAAATCTTAGCCGTGAGGAAGATATGTGGTACTGATGAGATTTATCAACAGAGAAACTCGAGTCCAGTGCTTCCATTCAGAACAGGCTGGATGAAGAATTTGTTCACGAAAGCTTCTAGTTAGGGAAATGGCATTAAGAGGTCCTCTAGTGAAAGGACAGTTCACGTTACAGTAGTAACTCTTCCAAGTAAAACTTGACCATTGTGCTACAACTTAACGTTGACAATGTGGAATTACCATTGTTGTTCATTAGGGGGCAGAAAATTCACTTGAATTTGACAGAAATTAGTATTCAAAGTTGGTATTTAATACAAAACCCAAAATATTACATTCCTAATCATAGCCATTCTCAAAACATGACCGAAGTGTGGATTAATACCATGACAAATGAGAAAATGTGTGCCTACACAAGATGACTGGTGTCGTTGCTGAAGTTCATTCGCAAAATTGAATAGATAATAATGTACATGTCAATCTAACTAACAGTTATTGAATATAGGGATAACTCAACAATGCCAAACATATCCCAGGAAGTTCCAGTTATGTCACTTTTTACCACATGGTGGGTAAGTTGAATGCAGCAGGATTAGTAAACAATGAGAAGTTTTTCTCAATTCCAATGCATGGATAATCGTTCTATCAGCGATCGTTGGGATGAATCAAGTCTGGAACAATATATCCCAGGTGCCGCTAGGAGTTTAATCAATTTAATCACAAACTGCTGGGCATAAGACGGACAACACTCCAATTAATATTTCGCAGGTGGACAGACATTCGATCATTAAATTCACTACGATATAGGTGTGAGACTCAAATAACTTAAATAAAAAAGAAGACAGACCGGACAAATTTGAATGGATCCTGCCTAATGCATGTGTTTATCACCTAGGTGTTGATCGTTCTTGAACTATAGATTCCTGTCCGAATGTAGATATACTACCCTTGGTGATAGACTTGCCGCTTCAAAAATAGAACAGCAACGGGTAAAAACGTTTGACGGCTATGCTAACCAAACGAACATACGCCCATACTTGTTTCGCATCATTTTATCTTGTGTTGTCTGAATGAATTTTTATCTCTCCACCGCTCAAACGTTTGCTTATCCTGCAGTGAACCGGGTTCTGAACTAGGGTCTCAGACGGTTTACTGTAAGTTCTTCTTTTGATCCAAAAAAAATAGCAAACTCAACGTTTATTTTTACCATTAAAATTGATCGATTTTCGTTCTAGACTTCAATACGCCTCAATGCGAAATATACTTCACTTATACTGCTCGCAAACTCAACTGCATAATCTTCTATCTCAGAAAGGGTTACCTTCATTGTGAGAATATATTTATACTTACTTGTCAATATTCTTTCTAAAGGAACACGACTGAAATGCTGCATACCTTTAAACGTCCAAAAATGTGAACACTGTCACATTTATACATAAGTTATCAAAAGTATCTAATTCGTACATTGGTAGATCGTTTAAGTTTAGATAAACAGACGTTTCAGTTAATATAATTTATTTACTGGACAAATGTCCGTGATTAAACAATTCGACATTCCGTACTCAAAATGGTTCATAGTCACTGGTCGATCACATAGATTCCTTGTTTGTTGGTGTAGGCTTAACAAAACGAACTCCTGAGGCTTCCAACACGACTGGGGTTGATATTCGCTGGTCCTCAGAAAGGTTAATTTACAGAAAGGTATTCTAAATTGACAGAATGTGTTGTGTTGCTGA
The DNA here is from genome assembly GCA_014338405.1 of Paragonimus skrjabini miyazakii. NCBI lineage: Eukaryota > Metazoa > Platyhelminthes > Trematoda > Plagiorchiida > Troglotrematidae > Paragonimus > Paragonimus skrjabini miyazakii. The sequence continues at coordinate 33,972 of JTDE01001328.1, read as the reverse complement.
GGCTTAGAAAGAGAGTTGGTCACTGCCAACCGACGGACGTCTGTTCGAGAAGCCTGTGATGAGGTCAGCTGATCTACGTCTGATTGTAAGGCTGTTGCCGTGTGTTACGATTTTTGGTAATTGAGAACATGGCATACGAAAATTCACGGGAAAATACGTGTTGCATAATTTGAGCTAGCATGCAAGAAATGTCTGATTGTATACGTTTGGGGCTGATCTGTACATACAGAAGGAAAATACCACAATTCTTCGGTTTGTTTAGCGCTCACGACAAAAGACCATGAGAGCTTGGTTAGGTTACTTACTCGTTTTTTATTAGTAAAGTGGTTACACTAAATTCAGCAGATGTGGTTGTTAAACGTTTAGAGCGGTTTTGGTTCCAGTGACACGCTGCTGCTTTGTGTAAGCATTTTTTTCCGCTTACACTCTTTACATCCGTTAACATGGTTTCAAAGTTTTGACGATTTGATTGAAGAATTAACTGTTTACTTAACTTCACTGGTTTACGAGTTTTCTCTCGAAATAATTTTGTTGAGATTTCGCTTACCTAAACGTTATGTCTAGGAAATGACAAAGCTATTTCATTCGAGTGTAGACCACATCGTTTTCAAAAAGCTTATTTAATTTAACTGTATTCAAAATATTTCAAACTATAATTGTAGTGTGCTTTGTATCGTCATCTCGCTAATAGATTAGCCGGTGGAATGACTATTGGCGGGTATTCAACGATCTGGTTTCCGTTAATTAAACACGATACTCTCACTGATTGCATCTTTTGCCTTCAATTGAAGCTTTTAGCCAGTGCCTTCGAAGAATACGATCTGCTCGATTACTACAGTGCGTCAGGAATATGGACGCTCATTACGATCAGAGTTTGTATTAACGTTCATTTACTGATAGATCATGAGCACGACCAAATTATGAGACATAAACGCACTGTTAGATTACTCGGGTTGTCTGCTCGACCAGGTATCAAACAAAGTACTCGTTTAGTTAGCTTCAGTCCACAGGTTTTGTTACAAAGATTTTACAATCAAGTCAACGTCAATAATCTTATTTAGCCTGTCCAATAACATTCTCGTCATTATGGAGCAGATGAGAAATAAGTATCTCTGACAGTAAAAGAAGACGAATTGTGTCACATCATCTCACTCAGTCATTCATTCCCAGGGAAAATTTTGAGAAACTTAGTATATTTTCAAAACTTAACTTGTGTACTATCTAATTTTTAGTTGCGGAACAATGAAAAATTTTGTTTGATTAGTTTTTTCTATGTAGGGCAGTCAAAGGGTTATCGAAATGTGACGTTACGTAATTTGTACTAAACAAAGCCCACGGTTACTCGTCATCGTTTGTAGATCTTCAGTCATTCATATCAGTAAACATAAGAAGCGTAAAAGATGGGTATCAATCCAAAATGATATTATGTTGTATGAAGTCGGATCTTTTGTTCACACTGTTTAGACCTATTTGCTAACGAGATCGTTTGTTGGGATTTTTAATAGTCGGGCTTCAAGGTGGTAAGCAGTGAAGTAGAGTTTTTAGGGCTATCCCTACTAAACAATTAAACTCATATTGAAACCGTATATCTTGTACAAGAAATTACACAAACAACGCAAGCTACTTCTTCATAAGGTCACTACTCGCGGGATTTACGAAATTGGGGGATGGGTTGCACAACAGGATCTGACGAATGACTTGTGTTCAGTTAAATATGAAATTGATCAAGTACTGTTCCGCCGACAGTTATTAATATCGGATATAAACGCTAAATCTTCAATTGCGGGTTAGATGACAAATCAAGATTCTGTTCTTTACTACCAAGCCACAGAAGTTAACCAAAACTATATATCGATTTCACTCTAAGTAAGGTTCACAGTATGTAGATTAGACACCGATTCCAGATTCATTTAAATTGTACTGCAGGATGATACAATAAAACAGACCTGTTTGTAGCTCACAGTAAGAAATTACAAATAAAACTGTTCCAGAATAAAACTGTTTTATACTCTGAATTTTCGGTGCAACCCTTTTAGAGTGGTACACAAGAAGTTAAATGAATTAACCATCAGTAAACCACCTAAATCATTATTGACAAACCGTTCCCATATTATAGTTGGAACAAAACCATCACTTGTGATCACAATCCGTTGATTCGTCCTTCAAATGTTGATAATAGTTTCTTACAAAGAGACCACTTGTAAGAAAACTGCTAGCTCTGGTCGCTTTTAACCTGGCCATTCAAGTAGTTGTGAAACGAATGTGGGGCAAAAATATTTTTTTTATCAAAAGATCAATTCGTCGAGAGAGCATTTTAGGGAACCAATAACAGTATGGTAACATTATTTTTACGGCGAACGAGAAGTCTGTATTTCGGACATCGGTGAACCGATACGTCTTCACAACTCAACATGACAACTGCTTCTAAGATAGGAGTAAAAAACTGGGCTGTCAGGTTTATGTTCTTCACTGATGAGTTGTCTGATATGGCACTGTAATGACTTCTAGTTGAACAGCATAGCCCGGATGTCGCCAGTAATAACTACAATATAAATAACACAAATTCTCACTCATTTGCTCTTATCGGAGTTCATCGGTAGTTCACATCTATGTATGGTGAAGGAATCTAAATCTGGTACTCTTTCTCAACAGGTAAGTATGATATCCTCACTTCAGACAATAGTTTATTGTTCGTTCCGAACGTTCGGTTACAATCGTTTGTAGTTACTGTCAGGATTGATTAATGGTATTAAAAGACAGTATTGTGGCTGTAATGCTAATAGTTCTCAATCGCCAGAATCACACTAATGGGTCATCATCAATCACCGTAACTATGTTATTGAGTTTCCTTGGTCCATTTAATCAACAAGGTCAAAAGACACATGTTGTGAGAAGTTAACGTTTCGTTCATTCTCATCGGTCGTGTTCATAAAACCATTAGGTATGTGTAAAATGTGCACGGCAGCAAGAACATCAACTGAACATAAAACACTAACAAAATTGGAACCAATTCCACGACAACGATACTGACCATGACAGTGCCTTATCAGGTTAGCTAACTGCCACATTTAAAGCCACTTGCGGGTGTTTGTAAAGATTCCTGGAAACTCGACTGCGGTTTGCCACCATTCTGTTCTGTCTCTCGCCAGTCTGTCGCATGAAGTTTGAGAATTTTTCCAGAGTGACACTAAAGAAGATCAAAGTCAAAACGATTCTCGACCTCCAGTACCCAGTTATCCGGTGCTATCGTTAAAGTTGCCTCTTCTGTTGATGCACTAAAACACGTCCATAGCAGTTTCCGTGTACACAGTCTCAGGTACTATCGTTGGGATTGAACTTCAAAATTTCATGAAAGAATTCTGACTGGTTATAAACTGAGATCCACCCGAAAATTTTTGTAAGCGGCCGAAAGGGTTACGTCCCACTTCATTGGGAACTGCTGGTTGCTTTCACACCAGACTGATTGTTATCGCATACCAGTTTGTAACCTCTTTGACATATTAGCAGTGTTGTTTAACGTTCGAACACTATGAAGCAATTAATGAGTTACGGAGGATGCAAGACGTCGTATTTTCAAAATTTGACGAGGATTCTGGCACTGTCGTAATGAATAATGCGGATTGTGTTTCGAAAATCAAAACCTTGCTTGCCGAGTAATAAAAATTCGAGCCGGGTCACAAATCCATTAGCAACATTTTGACAGAAAAACAGACTTTGAGGAGGATACAAGTTCTGATGTTACATGACTACAAAATGTAGGCTCAATATAAGTAACTTAAATCAATGAGGACACGCATGCCACAACTGAAGAGCTCACCGAAATTGCACAAAAACGTTGTACCCTTAAGACCCATTCTGTCCATATGACAACTTGGCATTCCATAAGCCACAGTACTCTTGTGGACATTCACAACCTAATTAGTGAATGCTTCATTTACCGCTGTGTGAAAGATTCGTTTGTTTTGAATAGAAATCTGAAGAATATGTCTGCGAGTTGTACTAAATGCGTATTCTTTCGACGTCGATTCGTTATTCACGAACATACATCTACATGAGATTATTGACTTCCTAGGCACTTTTACTTCCTGCCAAAATCTACTTTGATACATTTATGCTCCAAGACAATTAAGTTTCAGCTCGAGAGTACTGCTGACAAACAGAATTTCGAGCCAGATTTCGGCTGGTATATTCCTGAGGATGGTAGAACACATTTTGAATTCCCAACAAACGATATGCTGACGACATTGTATCAGATTTTACGGTTGAGATTCATTTCAGACAACTTCACGGGCTTCTAAGCTCACCCCACCCCGACTTTTGTGAACAAAAGATTGAAGGAATTCTACTGTTTCCAGACGTTTTAATCAGTCGGCCTGAAGACGAATCGATAAAGTGTGCAGTGCATCAAAAGGCAACGTGAGCCGATCGGTACCTCTAACTTTCCCGTTTTCTCCGAAGACATACAAACGGAGTTCATTCCGAACCCGGTTCCATAGAACCAAACAAATATGTGCGGATGATATTATCAATAAAGAGGAAGAATTTCTGAAAGCCGCTTCGTTTGTCAACAGTTACCTGGAAGAGTTTATAGAAAGTCATTGGAATTTACAGGTGGAATTTACGGCTTGTTTCCAAGAAGCAAATTTGTGTGAGATCAACTTTAGAAAGTAATGTGGGGAAAAAGGTGCAGTCAGCTTGAAGTCGTAACTGCTCAGCCGCTGAATTACGACTGTTGATCTCCACATACACTACAGTTTTTCCATGTTTCCAGCGGTGAGCCAACAGACTATCCTGCCTCTCACTTAATTTATCAGTTCACCTGTGACTGCAATGAAAAGTACAGTGGTAGAACTGACCGAAGTTTAAGACGGCGGGTTGCCGAACATGTCTCCGTAAATGATTATTGAGCGCAATAACCCAACAAAATTGGCGGTACAGGTGCTAAACCGGAACCCAACGTCTTCGATTGCTAAACACAGCTTGGATACAGGACAGCTGGTTCACCAGCTAACATTGTTTATTGTATTGTTACGTGCTCAAAACCAAAGACTGCTGGCCTTCAAGGAAGCCATAATAATCAGACAGACTCGATCATTTCTCCGCTCACAAAAGTTGCTGATGCAGTCAGTGTTGTTGTTGTGGGATTGAGCCCGGTTTTATTAGTGTGTGTTACGCTTTGTTACTGTTCTTGTTGCCAAGCACATTTTAAAATGATCAATGGTTTTCATGTATGCGAACGATGAGAATAGATGAAGTATTAACATCCTGCTTCATTTACTTTACTGCCGTTTTGGTGATAACAAAACCTCGTTTTATCTAACTCTATTTGTCTTCCAACCCCTGTTGAATAGTTGAAGCGTTTACTATACACGGAAAATGTAAGATTCTATTTTTTGGGTAGAGGCTTTAAACATATAGATGACGTAGCCATGGGTAGCCCGCTGGACCCTGTTTTAACTGATGTGTTCACGGTCAAAGTTGAACACGGACTATTTCCAGTTGTGAACGAATCATAACTCTACAAACGGTATGCCGACGACATGTTCTTGATCGGACGAGACAAGAAAGAAAAGAAAGATTCAAGTTTTTAACTCATTCTATCCAAATCATTCTGTCACAGCTGAGTACGAAGGTAAGAACAGTTTGCCCTTCTTGGACATCCTGGTTGGACGCAGTTCAAACGGATCTTCCGAAGGTTCAGTGTACCGTAAACAAACATGGACGGGACAATACAAGAACTTCATGAGTTTTGCGCCTGTTGCATGCAAAACATCAATAGTACGTACACTGTTTTACGGAGCGTCAAGAATATGCTCCCAGGTTAGATAACAAGCCGAACAACCTAACACACTAGGATTCACGCTGTGGAATATCACAGATACCTTTCAACCCGGATTTCGTTCTAACTCACAGAAAACCTGATGACTGATTTGGGATTCAGCAGCCATCCTAGCAGTGGTGATCACGGTCTCAACACATTCATTTTATTACGTGAGTTGTAGATATTCCCTACAATTTCGAACCCTGAAAGGAAATTCTACAAAACCTGCTGGTCATCCTTGGCCCAAGACGTTAGCGACATCCGTCGACTTGATACTATAACTTCTGACAGTCTCTTCGCTGCAGTCCACCTTGGACGAAGATACCACCTTTGTCGACAGGTATATTCCAAATGGCAACCTAGACAACACAAAAGAAAACTCACCTCAGGGTTTCACGATGCAGTTGCTTACTTCAGAGACCTGTGTCAACTGGAAAAAGTTGAAAGAGCGTACAACGTGTACTGTGTGGTTCGTGAATAAATACCAACGGCTACACAAAACGATTAACTCGATCTGACCAGCTCATCTGGCGTTAGTGAAAAACCGTTCTACGTAGCTATAGTTTCTAACACAAAGTTTATCGTGTTGTCGTTCTATTTCTTCATATAATAGGGATGATCATCGCAAACTGGACGTCACCAACCTTCACTCAACTTGTTTTCTCGAGTGAAGTCAACTCAGTGGTTTGCCTACCTGTCTAGATGAGTAACCAAACTTGCCTCCTTTAAGTTACTAACGACATTGTTCTTATTCATAAGATACAATGAAGGGTCACAAAGGGTGCTACCACGTTCTCACATTCCTATCAACATATCAAAGGGACTTAACCTCAACATACAAGATACTTTATCACCTATTTGTCTGCCGAGAAATCTGATTTCACTTACCTTCTAGGGTTACTTAAGTAGAAACTTGTTAAGCTAGTATACTGACACGAGGCTTTTTACCTGATGACACCGCCCTTTCGATATCCGGATAAGTCCAGTCTGAGGTTACTGCCTACCTTACAAAACTAAAAACAGTAATCAACAGTAGTCATTAATCGAACTTCACTGAAAGCATCTATAGCATCTTGGTCGACGTGCAAGTATTTATGAATGTATCCAGGTCCTTAATACACTGGGGAAATTGGAAATGACGTTGAGGAATGAATAACAAAAATTAGAAGGGAATGTTCCCGAAAACCTGCTTGAATGTTTAGCGAGTTACGCAGTTCACTAAAGAATACGGGACATTGCATTTCCTAACAAAGTAATCGCATATACAATTAACCCAAGATTACACTGTTATAATTTGTTCATGCTCCTAGCATATTGCGTGACATCCCTATAGATAGGTACAGTCGTTCTCAAAAGTGAACGGTTAGTCGATTACCATCTGAGTTCGTGTACAATTGTCCCGACTTTGTGGAAACTAAGCTAGGTGAAGTGGGAACTATATAGAAAAACCACATGGCACTATCAACTCCGAACTTTGATAAGAACCGAAAACAGAAGATTGGTGATCATTTGTTGCCTGTCATTTTCACAATAATCAATTGTTGTTCTGTTAGTTACACAGCTTTCTATCCTTGTCTTTAAATTGAAGTCAACTAGCATTTCAGCACGAAGCACAAGACAGAATTAGAGGGTGTAAATAAACTTGAGAATAGTAACGATGCTGAAAACAAGTTATGTCATCGAGAAGCGTTACGCGTTAGCTGAAACTGGTTTTTGATATACATAGATAATGACATCGGTATTTGGTACCCAACAGATAGATCAATGAATAAATCCAACGTTTGTGACTAGCATCCCTAGACCGTTGTAAGCATCCTGTTATGCTTAAATAGAAGGATCCGCGCCTATGCTGACATCGGTCAGAACGTGTGATTTGGATAGTTGTGACCAGAGGTGGTCAGCTACTAAGCACTATGTAAGAATAACTGACTACTAACATTATAATTAACCAAGGGCTATTCTACACAGGAGGCTAGCTACGTTCTGTTGAACATGAATTCCGTCACCCTTCGGCAGTCCATTGTATTGATACATCTGTACAAGAAAAACGTTTTTCATTGAAGCAATGTCTGATTCACCTCTTTTTGACCAGGAATTCATTTCGGGTATCAGCTGCGCCTCGCGCAACTAATTGTTGCCAGCTTATGTTTCGTTACTGAATCGCAAAAGGGTTTGACCCCACTTTATATGAGTTGTTTCAATATAACTATTCTGACTAGAAAGTATGATGATCAAACTATTCTTCTGCCTAACGCAATCATCTGCTACCACAGCAATGTAACATAATGAGATGTCCATCATTTGAAGCAGTGTTCCTTCAAGAAACACTTATCTTTCTGGAATCTAGCCTAAACAGTCATTAACTATTTAAACCGGCAATCACATACTTGTTGCCTACCGGGTCACACTTACGGTAACTACTATTGGATAACTGCATAAACCCTAATAACAGCCTATTGTGAACGTAGGAACTGTATTTTGGAAGTGTAAAAGAGTTGCCTATCGGACTAAAGATTAGGCGTCAATTTATCAGAAAAGAATTGGTGATATATGAGTGAGCCTGAAGGCCAAAACACGTCCCAGTCTGCATTAAAATTGGTGAAATCTAGTAAAAACAACTTAGTGTTAACCCTTATCAATTTGTTGAGGGTGAATTCATTGAAATTAGGGTTCTAAATAATGTTCATCAAAATTGAGTTGGACGCGTGTCTTGCTTCTCGAAACGTGTATTCGTTAATGGGTATTCATTAATGAGTATATATTATGGACATTTTAACCGCCTGTCAGTGTTTGTTTGGCGTAATTTATGCACTGAATACTACTATTGAAAACACTTAGTTTAAATGTGATAAATCATTCGCAGCGTTCCAAATATTTGTCTTTTGTCTTTTGAATACAGACGATAATCAAGCAGAACGGCCGATGTCAACGTTTTGTACTGTCGGCAAGACTGAGCCAATGCCGGTAATCTCATCCTCGCTGACCGCCAGACAGGGTGATCTGAGACAAACAACCGATCCTCAAACAGCTCAGAGAAGCCTTACTGGTGCTTTGGATATTCATCAGGAGGTCCATTCATTCTACCTGCATTCCAAGACTGATATGCCTCGTTTGACTGTTAACGAAGAGCGTTCGATTTATTCGGGAGTTCGTGATGAGCTAACTATGCACGAAATGCAGCATGCATTACGAGACACCGCGGAATCATCCACTTCTATACAAACTATCGAGGAATATCACCGTACTATATCGACCCAACACATCACTCAGCTAGAGACCAGAATCGAAACATACGATAGTAAACGATACTCAGAGACCGAACAGAGTTGTTCCCAGCCATCCACATCTGTTTCACATTCTTTAACGCGGTATTCAGGTTCTGGTTCATTCGGTGAACAACACTTCGGAGGTACACACCCACCCACTGAATTGATTCGATCTTATAGCGATATCCAAAGCCCGTGGATCACAGATACACCAGTGCGTGGTACAACTTGGCGTCCCTCTGTCGCACAACAAACACTCCAGTACTCGCAGTTCGGTCGGTATTCTCCCGAACTCGGTGAGTCATCGATAGGAGGCCAGTGCAGTCAACAAGCCCAGTGGTCTCCTGATTCCTCCCAATTTTCGTACACGTCTACTTACGAAGGTATTGAAAATACATCAAGCACTATGGAGAGTGTGTCTCCAGCCGATGTTACGGTAGAGGGAAAAAACGTGGTGAGCAAAAAGCGTTACATTTGTTCTTTCACGGACTGCGGTAAACGATTCACTAGGCCGGATGAACTAAAGCGTCACCATCGCATACACACCGGTGATCGACCGTTCGCTTGCAAGTATTGTCCAAAGACATTTGGACGATCTGATCACTTGCGTACTCATACTCGTTCACATACCGGTGAGCGTCCATACGTTTGTGAACAGTGTGGTAAACGATTTGCAAGATCCGACGAACGAGCAAGACATCGAAAAATCCGTGGTTGTTCTAGTGGCGATGTTGTATCTTCATTCAACCGATCAAGTATAGTAAGCAGTGCAAGTCCGATGTCGAGCGAATCAAGAGAATCTATACCAGCCTGTCGTCGATTCAGTGCACCTGTGTTGCACGGCACACAACGACCAAGCACAGGGCATCGACCGGGATCGAGAATTCGACCTATGAGCAATCCGGAACTGATCTCACCCCTAATAGTGTCATCGACAAGCACCACATGTCTTTCACTGTCTGCACCGTTTCAGTCCACTTCAAGCACCCATTGGCCTATGACACCTTTGGGTCTGAGCTATAGTGAGAGGTATGCCGTCCCAACTTCCTCAGTTCACTCTCCGTCAACCCTGACTTCTCATCAAACCCAGGCATTTTTTTCAGAGACACTGGAAACAAGTAGTGCAGTAGACCAACCAGATACTCGGCAAATCAAACCGGAATCGGAATGGAGCGAAAACATTTCCGAAGACAATAGGCGAACTTTCAAGCTCGAAAAACCTGAGGGCTAAATTCTATTCTTTAGGAATGTCATTTGTTATTTTGTGTAAGCTGTTTTCCTTAGTGTCCTCAAACTGTAATGTTCCCATGTATGTGCCATCACATTGTGTACGTGTGTGTGTTTGTTCGGTCCGTTTTAAAAACACATGTTTTCAGTTAACCAGATTTACTGACGTTAAACGTTTCTCAATTAAACCGAAGTTGTTCAGCGGTGAAGTGATCGAAGTAACGAAAATTGGTACCAGCAAATCGATTTACGTCCTACCAACAGACAAACTGTACAAATGATTATAAAAAAACATACAACTGTAACGAAGTGGGAGCATTTACAGCTTGTTATTTGATGAAACAACAATCAACCGAAAACAATATGTACTTAATCGCTGATCAACCATTTTTCGGATTAACCACTGTTGTGCATTTGTCATATATATGTATATATATATCATGTCTATTGTGCCGTATTTAGGGAACTTAACGTCAAGGTCATTAGGCGAATCGTTGAGGCGGTTGCGGCTAATTATCACAGATGTTGAAAAGATTAGAAATGCCATACGTAGTAAGCCAAATGAAATAGCACTTTAAGTGGCGATAGGTTGGAGTAAGCAAAGTGGAGTAAACAGATCGCCTGCTGACAAACGTACACTACTCAAGTTCATGTGTTATTATAACCCACAATAACTGGTTGTATTTGTGAAAATGATTTTCGACTATGCACAACAAATCGTTGAGAACAAATCTACACGGTCGGATACACAATATCGACAATTTATCATCAGGCTGACGTGAATACAAGAAGTACCACTCTTTTATGGCCAGTCTTCGTGGCACAAATGTAGAGCAAAACCCTATGCATCTGGCTCACAGGATAGCTAAAACGGATGGTTGCGAACAGTTTACAGTCGTTCAGTTCAGCTTGGGATGCAGTGTCACATACAGCCCCAAAAGCTTGCCACAGCCAAGTGCATGAGGGTGATGGACCTATACGAGTCAACTTGTCCATCAGAATCACTAAATCAGCCAGACAGTTGAAAATGATCCAACCGTGTGGCCAAGCTCCCACTCATTCCGGGTTTAGGTCACAGAAAGTGGAATGGACGGCATGGTATGGCCACACAAGATTGATTGTACACTAACAAAGCTGCTGATGTAACGAAACGACGCCAAGCATTTTTCGTCTCATAAAAGTCATCCGCTCATTCAGTCAAACCAAACGGAACACATTGAGTAGATTGTGACTGATGCGGCCTCTACATCCGTATTCTGAGAATCAACCCTTCAGGCTGCTAACATAACACTCTCGAAAGAGTGCCTGTGATATCGTGTCGGGCAGCCGGGTTTGTGGTCATTGATTAACCAACCGGATCTGTGGTCATTGTTTAACCATACAGTTAGGTGGTTGATTCAAAATACCCTGATGTGAGCAGTTATCTAGAATCGATCTCGTTTTACTTTACTCTCATTCAGATTGACAGTCGGATAAAAGTAAGCTAGATAAAGATAGGCTTTTCTGCAAGTGCGGGTGTCGACGATGGAAAATTGGCATGGTCAAGACTACTGCGAGCGCACAGGATCGCATAACCGTTTCTCACTTTACCCGTTCAACAGAGAAGCTTCGCGGTGGTTAGTGGCTTGTTGATTAAAACGCATTCTTTTGTACTGGGTTAGCTCTGAGGTTCCCACCGGTTGTTCACAAATGAACTCGCCGACCTTCAAAGTTAAACTAATCTGTAACAGTCATGTTGCGACCAAGAACGCAAGCACAGTTTGGTGGATTTGCCTGTTCTATCGCCCAGTGTAGGTGTAAAAATATGCTAGCACACTGACAGTGACTTCTGCTTGAATAACGTTTGTCTAATTGCTTATCCACAATGATTGCTCGGTTGACCTTAATTAGGTATGGTTTTCGATCGTCAATCATGGAATGTGATTTGGTCCTACTGTCATGTTTTATCCTGGATGGCTCGACTGGCTTGTTGGGCGTGAAGGTCAAGAACTTGTGAACACACAGTGATGCGATTCATCCTGGATGATTAGGTATACATTTCCCTAAGACGAACAGTTTCACAACAAAAGTTGTTTTAGTGGGGTCGAACGGATTTACGCCAGAAGGAAGATGACAACATGATGAAAACGCTACAGCACACTCACTAAGCAGTACGGAAGCCAGATAAGAATGCATTTTAAAACGGTTGGAATGCCTCCGACATCACCCGTAAGTTTTACACTTCATCTAGCTGTCTAGTAGGACTTGAGTAAATTTCTTTTTCCTAAGAATCCTTATGACAGCGTTCTTCTGTAGGTACGTACTGCAACTGGTTTACTAGTCCGGTAACTATTATAGAAGTTGATCTATACTCAGCACCATTCCATTCACATATGCAGTGCGTGTAGACAGTGGAATGTACACCCCCGTGTGCAATATTTTCTTCGGTTGTTTACTTGGTTAACTTTGTTTGTGGTCCTATTAGGACCGACGGTTTGGAGCGATACAGGCTCCCCTCTCGATTTTTGCAGAGCAACACTCCGGTAGGTTATCTGTGTTTATGTTCTGCTATTCCGTCTGGGCACTAATTGTCGTTGTTGGGGGCAGGATAAATTTAGTCAGGTGCACTTCGCCTTTTCATCTAATTCAGAAGTGTATCGTTCGCTGTTTTCTTTCAAGTTCAGTATCACTCAGTTTGGTCGCAACTTTCGCAATCAGAGAGAATTTCGAGCAACTCTTTCAAAAAGCAGCATTACTCTCGAGGTTTGCTGTCGTTAGAGCTCATCGGTGGTGCAAAACCCCACCACAACCGGGATTGGAATACCGGCTATGTTTTCATGGGACAAATATGTAAACCACTGCGTCCTTGGACTCACACTACGTAAGACTGAGTTATCCTATCTGAAAGCTCAGCCAATTTCGCTTGTCAGTAATGACCAGCCTCATCAACTCCATCTAAAAATTTGGACTCAATACACCATTTGAAAAAAAGAGCGCGAGAACAGATCTGCTGGATTTAAATCAAAGGCATGAAAACAGAATGACTAACGAATGGTTTCGCAGCGTCTGTCGTAAATCACACTTTTTGGATCACTTCAACCGGTAGATGAAGTTGCCACTGGAAACTATCTTTCCGGAAACTTATATGGAGCGATGAAGTACAAAAAGTCACTTATTGAGAATACTTATCTGCAGTACATATGTGCATTTGATTCACGAAGTAATCAAGTTACCTACTACAGGTTCTCTCGATTGACAACTTTTACTTCAAGAAAGAGGTCTGAAACTCTGGTGAATTTAACTTCGAAAATTTCTGGAGCTGCTGATCAAGTGTTTGTTTGGAGTTCAGACTACTTATAGTAACATGTAGGTGGTACTTATCGTTTACTTGTGTAGTACTTCATAGCCGGGCAGTTGATATTTAGTTTGTCAGCAAACCAATTCCATTGCGTAACTATCGTATTCCAGTCCGACCGTTCCGTATAATGAAGTTTGTAACTTAGAACTGTTGAATATCCATTCAACAAGTTGTTGTATTGATTATGTTGCACACAGAATTTAGAACGTGTTGTTTTTGAGCTCGTAAAACCATCCGACAAAATGAAGAATTAACGTTCTGAATTTAAGTTCTGTAAGAGTAGGATGAGATAACACAACGCACTCTTTTAGATTATTCGTTTTCAGTCTATTAACACTATATCAGTATTCAAACGGAAAAGGTGTACAAAATCACAGTGAATTCATAGACGTGTAGTATTTATAACAAACAACAAAGGCAGTCTCATTTAATTAGAACAATCAACTCCAGTAGGACTGTGAGTAACATTAGCCAATTAAACACCTAAACACAATATTGAGTAGGAGAATGTATATTTAGCCGTATGCAATCGGTAAGTTTGGATCGACGTCTACGATAATCAGCGGATAAGTAAGCCACTCTCATTATTTGCGTGTAAGAAACTGTAAGGTACTAACAAAATTATCGGAAAAACAGCATTTTTTTCGAGTTATCAAAATACTACCGCTGGTAACGGGCGCAGTATCGTCCGACTTCGCTATTATTTTTTGTCATTCAGTGTTACTGAGGGTCTCTCAGTTTAATGTGTCCAACCAGTTTTGTTTGATAAACTGATAACTCCCAGTAGCATAGGTTTCATCGTCGCCATAGTCAGGATGTGTGTAGCTTCGTTCCATACTTGCAGAATCAGGCGCTCTGCCATAACCTAGATGATCACTTAAGAATTTGCCTTTGAAACAGTTCAATTATCCTACATAATTCACTTGATCAAACACAAATGCTGTTGCTCCTATGAACTCTTACTTTTCAACATATGAGGAATATCGCGACGTAGATGTTATTGTATTGGACGATAGAATAGTTCTGTTGAGCTTTTGGAGTCGTCTACCTGTATAAACACGTTTTTGAAATTGATATCTTTTTGATAACACGTATATATACCTAATGAGAACGGCTGCTGCGATTGTTTTGGGTAATGTTATCCACATTTGGAATGTCATTTTCTGAACGCAAATTGTTGTGGTTATAGAAATGTGGGTCCTATTAATTCCGTTTGCAAACTGCCGAAAAATTTCTCGGTTCGGACAAATTATATGTTTATTGAGGCTCAGTTGCAGAAACTGTTTTCCAGCACAAAGTTTTTTCCTGTTAACAAATCAAGTCAGTGAAGAGGTATTTGCATTTCGAGATGTGAAATTTCAACTCGCCACTGATAGATATCAACAGGTTTTAATTAGCGATAAAGAGGTATACCAATTTATTGCTGATACTGGCTATGGTGCACTCTTAATTCCATTGTTTAATTTTTAACGAATGTCTCTGGGACTAGTTACTTTAAAAGATTATTGAACCGATTGGTTGAGAAATTGCTGACCATTTATTACGCTATCGTGAACGTAGTTTGCTCGGCATCTTCATTAGGAAACTGTCAGATTTTAATTTTACAGTCTGGTCCCACCTTGCGTGGGTTACAAAACCTGAAAATAAACATAAACAGTACACTACCCAATGATGTGGCCAAAACAAGCATTCAAGAAGTGCTTGCAAGTTACTCGTGGTCAGAAGGTTACATGCATGCTCGGATGAAAATACGGGTCAGATTCAGAACACATCACATCATTTGACCGTTTTAACCTGACCGTCGCTTATATCTCGATTAATTCTAGTCCCTGACAACTACAGTTTTCGTGTGTCCATCTTGTTGTCACTTTTGGAAGGTTGGTTTTTGAACGTTAAGGGAGATTTTCTGTATTGTGTTCTATGGCAGGTACGTCTGCTATTGCATCTGGGAGAATATTATACATCAGTGACACCCAATACATGTGAAAAGCAGATATTGCAGGATTCGAATTTCACTCATACGGTTGCCGTAAACCCAGACTCCAAGCTCAACTTTCTCACTGATGAGTAGAAATAGACTGTAATATTGTTATCCTCAGCAAAATTGGCAGGATTTACTTGGTATGTTGAAATCTTAGCGTTCATACTAAAACCGTTGCGCGTATTCACGAGAATCCTGAGCATGAAATCACGTTTATTATTGCAGACCGTTTGCAATGCAGCAATATGCGTTGAGTACGGAATCATATTCTTGATGGAAACACTGCTCTTGTTAAAACACTCTATCAGTACGGTGTGGTATAAACATTGAAAAATTCGTTTGATTAGGAAGGAGAACAGTTGATTTTATATCCAGTAATGACACTCATTTTGCAATGAAAACTTGTATAGCAGGTTGACGACGTCGGTTTTTATACGTCGTGTATTGCTTTGTTGCTTCTTCAGTCGAACAGGTTAGTGGGAAACACTTTCTGGACCTTAAATAATGTTATTACTGCAACAAAACAGATGATTATGAATGATTATGGAAAACTGCTGATAATATTCCAGTTAAACATAGAGTCATGGTTTACAGCACAGATTATGCGAAAGTTCAATTAACTTGTTCAATGGAAAATTTCCAGGATTCCTTTTGCTATACATTTCAACTGCAAATGTTACTTATTTTTACAAAGGCAATCATTAGCGTTCATCTACCGGGATTATTCTTTCTAATGTTGAAAACAGAATGATCTGGATTGTGGGTACTGATGATCAGACGGTACACGGAAGACCCACGGACCAAATGTAGACCACCAAAGCTATATCGGATTATCCAAGTGCTGATGTTGATGCAGACGAGGAAACTGAAGAATCTGAAACGATTTTGATTGCAAACGAGGGTTCCCCCAATAATAGCTCGTGCACTGGATGTACCGAAGAACTATATTATGACCCCCCCCCGTTTCGTTTCCACCTGTGTTAAACTATAGCACATAGTGTATATGACGAACACAAACGACTGAGTGCGTTAAGGAAAATATGATTATATATTTGTGATCTTGAATTGTATAATTTCTGTAAAAGATTCCACAATATATGCTGATTTAGTGCTTCTTGGTTCGATTACTTATGTCCGGGTATGTTCCCAATCGAATGTGCTGTAGAAATATGATGTAATTTTTTAAGTTTCCATGTTAGCGAAACAATGTAGACCAAAGATGATGATCTTCACGAATGTCAACAAACGAAGTTTGACCTGTCTGAATTGTGCACCGTGGACTAAATGGATTGAACAGAAGGAGCTAGCTCAACTGGTTTACTTATTCGGCTCAAGTAAAAGCACAACAATGAAGGATGGATCAGGTTTTGAAGTATTCGTAGTGGATGGTGTTTTCAAATGCTTCGGCATAAAGGCTGCATTTTGGAACCGTTGTGATTTGTTCCAACGAAGCGAAAAGTGTCATTTATGGTAAGAAGCATCACGATTAAACAGTGTATTATTCTGCTGAGATGGAGGCAAATTTTGCATAACATACACTGGACACATAAATACCCAACAGGACTGTGCTAGTGTGTTTGATTGTACTTTCAGCAGCCTTATTAGCCTTTTAAAGATCGTGAATTATAGATAAGCGTTTTGTCTACAGTACAGGATTTATCTGACACCGTGTTCCTCTGTCAATGGATATCGTCTTCTAGATTTCGTTTTCGACATATGTTTAAACTGGAAATTATTGTTCCTCCACTTTAGTGGTTAGCCACCAGAAGACTAATCGGGATACTCAGGTTGCACATACCAAGCACCCCAGTGTACTAAAAGAATTTAATGAGCTTATTACGTTTGATACTTAGAGAAAACAGGCAACTGTTCAGGCTCTTGAGCGATGTATCGAATGTCTAAAAGTTCTGAGGAAACAGTGGAAACTCGTTCACAGAAATCGCTTCACTACCACTGTGGCCCCATTGAACTGTCAGTCTCCAAGTGTGGTGTTGTATGACAGGCAGTTTCGTTGTGAGTAGTATACTACTCACAAGTAGTATGTTACCCGCAGGCAACGTTCAGGAACAAAAGGGCAAGCTGCGAATGCCAGGAAGACGGAGGACAAGGAAAGACTATCGAAATAGTGTGCACGCGCTCGGCAGAAATCCCACCAAGGGAAATGACAATGATGGATGTGAATGCATATTTAACTTGCAAATGGGTATACGCGTTTGTGGTTTGATTTTTGACATGACGTATACGGACGTTTGTGCAATAAACGAATTCTCAGGCCAAGCGTCTTTTGCGGTCACAACAGTGGAAGATCAATGGATGAAAATAAAATCGCTACACAAAGATGTTTCATGTTTATGTGATGTTGACTCAGACTTACATAGCCACAGAAATTTCACTTTGACCTTCTTACGTATGCCACAATGTAGTGAAGGTAACGATATAGTTCTGTCTACCAGAGGAATCTTAGTCTGTCACACGGTACTTTGTTCCTTGCTCTCCCCATAAGACGGTTTGGCAATGACAGAACCACATCAACCGTTTTAAAAAGAAGTGATCTTGCTTGCTTCGCTGGTGCACTGCTCAGTATTCAAGCAATTCATGGAACGTTCATACGGTTAACATGCTCACTTCTGGCATGTCAGTTAAACTACTCACATTTATGAAACACATTTATGAAACCACCCGGACACATCGCATTTATTAATCGAACAGAGGTAACCGTATCGTGGTCATGTTAGCTAAGTCACCTTTGCTGACCAATGATAAGACAAACAAAAGAAGTAACACAACCAGGACGCACTTGCTAATCGGTCAAATGTCATTGTACGTTTGCATACATAATTGTGTTCTCACTGAGAATTGGAACATACAAGCACATTAAATAGTGTACAGGTTCGTGCTTTCAGGTTACTCGCCACATTTAAGTAGCTGCCTGTAGGAATTTACTCCCAATGATCGACACAATCATTTACACATTCGTCAACTGTGAAAACAATCATTCAATAATTAGAACAAACAAATCAACTGAGGAAATTGAATCACGCGATAACTAGGTTTCGATCACTAGACTGAAGAGATTTCTCCG
>JTDE01001327.1:162333-178882 GCA_014338405.1 Paragonimus skrjabini miyazakii | reverse complement strand
TGAATAATTAAGCAGCGACCGTGGCGGCATAGCTTTAATTAAGAATTACTGTGATATTTGGTGTACAATGCAATGCAAACAGAACGTGGTCGAGGATTACAAATTCAATCATATCTACAAAACCACGTGGAATTGGGCGTTTGTGCCGAACGGGTTAAGTGTTCTACCACGGAAATTTCGACGGAAGCATTTTCAGGACGTTCAATCGATGGGGAAAGCCAACATGTTGCTTTTGTCGAAAAAATCTGGACAAATTTTTCCCAACAAAAGTGCTAATATGGACAATTTTTACGTATAGCTGATTTTTCTCATTGCAACGCCGTTATTATGCTCCATAAGATATGTATATTTGTCCCGCAATAGGCGTTTTAATATTTTATAAAAAATTTGAAAAATCTCTTTTGGCGCCTAAATGGCCGTTTACAACTCGCTTCGGCCTTGAAGCTACCATCCCGGCGAATTGCTGGGAGTGTTCTTTAATATCATTCTTCCAGCAGTTCACCTTGTTTCCATTCCAGCGTACATCCTGATTCCATGGAAAAGTTAACAACATTGGTACCAACGAGTGGTGAAGCATGGCGAATTGTCTTGTGTTGAATTAGGTTATAGGCGTCTCTCACGTTTGTAGTGATATAAAAAGCCTAGTACACACATTCCAATAACAGTTCGATTGTCGAAGTTATAATCACGCTTTTTTGCTTAATCACGCTGAAGTTTAGATAAAAGCATGTGTTTCCACGTCTATGACGTCGATTTTCATTCACTTTTACCTTCATATTTCCGAAATAACGTAGAATGTGACTGAGTTATTTTTCCATTAATCCATATGCCATTAAACAACCGCACCTTCCTTGTTTACGTCTTCGGAAGATTGAAACAGAGAAATCTCTAGGGAACAGATTTTCAAGATTTTAGATTCTGCAACATATCACAGATTTTCAACAACTTTATTGGCTACGAATTGAATTTTAACTTGAAGATAACGGAGATATTCACGTTCTACCGATTGCACGCAGCGTAAAACGGTAAGTGATAGCGTTATAGAGAAAAACGGTAGGCAAAAGGGGAAGAATGTAATGCAAAGAAATAGTGGAACCGAACAGATATCTGCTCACATGATAGTCGGCTAAATAGAGGCGTTAAACGGTACATGTGAATTTGATATACATATTGTGAACCAAATAATTTAATACGCAACGAAATTGGTATGTTATTCGATAACGAACAACAGTAATGGTATATAAATTTGTACGCATGAGGCACCAATAGGAAAAAAGTATGGATAGACAATGACAGCGAGAAAAGTTGAACCAAAGTTCGAGTTACCCGTTCTGGTCGCAAGTGACCATATGTTTGGAAAATTATTTGCGTGCGTCTTTTGGGGTATGTATTGGCACACGCATGTTGAACAAAATTAAATGGAATGTTATCTAACCGGCAGTCATTTGCCGAAAGTTGCTATCATTGTTCTGATGTTATCGTGTCTTCCGCTGACGTGCAGCCAAACGCAAATCAAAATCTGCAAATGACTCTTTTGCTGAAAACTACCCAACCCTAATGAAATGGTGTCCTGTCGTTTCCCGCTTCTTAACAATGAACAAGTTAGCAACCATTGTCTCCCGTACTGTTTGGCTGTTGTGACAAAAAATATTCAAATTAACTTCAAGAAACACAGTGAAATATAGTGAACCTAGCGTGGAGGTGACTTCTTTCGAGAGGCTTTCTGGTCTCAAGTAAACTTCAAATCGCTTCGGTTGCAAAAATGGTCCTGTCGCATGTTTTTCTTCTCACGAAAAGCAGTCCTTAGACAGTATGAGTGTTCTTCGAAATTTTTCTTTCCTGTGTCGACCGAAACATTGTATCTGAAGTAAACATCCCAGCATAGTCTTCTCCAACCCACATCACGCTGATGTGTTTTACTTAGCAGGGCGTTTTGGTTTTCGTCATCAGCCGTGTGGTGTCGTTAAAATACGCTGTTTAATTCGTCCTACACACTCACATTCAATCTGTCTGACGTCGAAAACAATTTACGATAAACCTAGTCACCTGAGTGTAGTGACCTGGAGATTACCCCGATTTGATGTGCAAAATTCTTCTTAGTTCACATGATACATAAGGTCGTAAAGATCTCCGCCTACCGTCAGCTTGTTGCATGCGATCGCGTCTGCTTTTTGCACATTCGTCGGTGACGCACACACTTCCGGCCTGCTCGTACGCTCGGCGAATGACTCCAGAGCCTCCCTAGTTCGTTCCGTGTATGAATGTCGTTTAGCGCTGGTTGAGATCTACTGTGATTATTGCATAAGATACGTTGGGCTTTTCTAGTAGTGAAGAAGTCGCGCACACTTCTGCCGCAGCCTATATTCCACCTCCGAAAGTATCAAGAAAACTAGGCGGCTGGCAAGTCGTGGTGACCAACGTCGCTAGCTCCCAAGTAGCCTGTTCTTCAATCGAGACGGTAAATTGGGAGTTCGCCCTTCTGCTGGGGTCCCGCAAACGATTCACGCAGGCGGAGACAATCCTACTCGCAGTAAACGGTACGTCTGTTGTTGTTTAACGCCAGCGCTGACGTATACTTGCTTCAATTTTCGGAGTGTTTTTACCGTGGCAGACGTCAAAGTCATTGCAATCGGTCTTCCGGGACACTTCGGCTCACTAGTCGATCCACTACGCCACAGGCTAGTTGACCATAAGACGAACACGCTTTTATTGGGACTCCAACCAACGCGATTCCAACTGGTTCTACATACCGCCCAGCCGTCACGAGTACTTACGCCTTGCTTGTACCTGGACAGGCAACCTTATTACTATCAGTAATTGATGCAACGCAGCATACCATTTTCACAGCCGCCCCACCGATGTTTGCCGAAGCACGTCGGATAAGCTGAAAATAGCGCGCGCCATGTTAGAGCACGTGCCTCAACTTGGCATCATCCACACGTCAGGTGGTCCCTTCCATGTGGTGCTGACAAAATCAGGAGACTGGCGTCCATGTAAGTATGATCACACGCTCAACATTCCCACGGTACCCGATAAGTACCCCATCTCACATATTCAAGACAGTACGGCTAGCCTCGAAAGCACCTGTGTGGTCTTCAAGCTCGATCTGGCTCGTGCTTTTTATAAGATCTAAGTTGCCACCAATGGTATCGCCACGGCAGCCGTGATTACACCATTCGGCCTATTCGGATTTTTGCTCATGCCGCCTAAAGATGCCGGCGGTTTATCAATGATGCCACAGGGAGTTGAACTGTTAGAAGCAACTATGGACTCCTTCATTCACATTGAAAACGCGCTAGCTGCTGCTATGATGTTGCACTATTTTGACGAGAATTCCATCACCAGTAAAGCCGTTACCTCATCCGACATAGCTGTTAATGCTGTAATCCAACACTACGTTAATGGATCCTGGGGACCACTCACATTTGTCTCCAAAAGCTTGTTGGTCACGGAAAGTAAGTACGGCACATTCGGTCGTGTGTTGCTAGGTATCTAATCACTCACGATATGCCCTCTAAGGTCGCCAGTTCGTGAGTTTCGGCAATCAAAAACAGTTGGTATATGCCATCCGATTACCCCGCGATGTGCGCCACCTTGATTTAATCTCGCAACAAATATGACGTCTCTGGAAGTGTCAACGTTGTGACTGGTGCTCCGCCACGCGCATCAGCTCTTGATGGCCAAGACTTCGTCGACTTATCAGCGATGGCCGACGCGCAAAGCACGGAAAATGAAATCCGCACGTCTTGTCAGCAGTCGCCGCCGCGGTTCGCGGAACCTGTGGACGGCACCCGGAACGGTCTTGTGCGACATTTCCATCGGACACTCTCGTCCAGTCGTGCCCTCAACCTTTTGAGGTCGCGTGTTCGGTATATTACATGGCTTTGTCCATCCCATCATTCGGGTCACTGCCAAACTTGTTTCCAGTAGGTGCGTCTGGCGCGGTAGGTAATGGGACCTTCGCACGTGGACACGATCCAGCTTGTCTTGTCAACAATTTAAAGTTCGCCGTCACAAGTCAACCCCGAATGGCCAATATCCGTTGTTAATCTCTCGACTCGCGCACTTCTATAGCAACGGTATAGATCCTTTGCAACCCTCCAGTGGCGTAGCCTACGTATTGATAACGGTAGGTTGCCTCACGCGATGACGACAGGCCGTCCCTATACCCGACGTTTGCTCATAGGTTGTAAAGTGCACATTCATTGAACGTTAGGTAGCATCCCACGTTTGCTACAGCGATAACCGACCGCGCCGCTAAATTCGGAAGCGGTCCCTTCGCAGAAGCGCTGAACACGCTTAGATGCCATCGTACACGCACTACTACGTACCATTTGGCTGCAAACGTTATAGTCGAACGCTTGCATCGTCAACTAGAAGTGACTGTCTTTGCCGCCAATGCAATACATTGGGCAGAAACCTTGACAGTGGTTTTGCTCAGCATCCGCGCGGCCTTTAAGGCTGACTTCCACGTTGCTAGCGCCGAACTCCTTTGCGACTACCCGTTGCGTATTTTTGTTGACTACTTCTCGTCCGTCGCAGACGCAGTTCGACTATGTTCCCTGTGCATATGCGCCGACTCTGTGTAACGGACACATGATAACAGGGCCATAAGTTACTTATTGCATAAGACCTTCACGACTGTTCACAGGCGTTTGTTCGCGTGGATGGTTCACGACGCTGGCTGAAGCGATCTTACGGAGGTCCATTTAAGGTACTACAATGGCAGGACCGCTTCCATGTAGTCGAGCGCTAAGACATTTGGGACACGGTAAGTGTTGACTGTTTGAAGCCTGCTTAACTTGGGAGAGTCAAGGAAACCTCTAACGCCTCCCAGCATTCCAAGGCCAGGTTGGCAACCATATCTGAACAGTCTCGCCCCTGTGAATCGCCGTAGACAGGCGCCACAGTTTCGTCAACGATACCAGCGTCTAGCTTAAAACGTTTGAGTCGTAGGGTGCGCTGGCCCAAATGTCTCCCAGGGAACTAGAATATGTTATATCTCGTTCTGTTTCAGCGTATAAACACCAGAATGTTTACAAATGCTTGCAAACCCTCCGAAAATAACAAAAAGCGCTCTGATTTACTTCACCGCCTTTGTTTCGCCAGGCGGGTTTGCCAAATATATGTGCCCAGATTAACCACTTTTGCTTTCTGTTATCGTGTGCTCGTTCAAGCCAGAAGTCGAACGAACCTTGCAACTGGAACGCCGTCCTACAACTTGTATGTTCTCCACCCCATAACCTTAACCAGCGGCCGATTCCCTCCTCATTTGTTTCGACGCTACTAGAGCGGACACTCAAGCAGGAGCTCGATAGGAACTGCCGGTATTAGTACTCGTCCACCTGCGGCTTCTGGGAACAGCAGTACCAGCCGCAAGCTGGCGCAGCTCGAAGTTGACGAGGCCAAGGGTGACTGACCACGGTTGGTCCCCACGTAGATCTTAGGTGTGCGTTCGCAATACCCTTCTGGGATGGTATGGTTAATTATGAGCGAACGAATGGATTATTTTAAATCTCCACGGGTGGTTTATAGATAGTAAGGTTCCATAGAATGAATGTAAATGTGACGAATATGGGGGATGAATTCAGTCTGATTGATAAAATGAATATTACCAAGTAAGTCAGCTCCGAAGACTCACATCAATCCAATACGGTTTCCAAAGCCTCATTCCCCACCGATCATCAAGCGAAGTTGAACCTAGTTGCAGTTTCTGGGTGTGCCATTTTTCATAGTAACCTATTCAATGAAATTTTGGCTTGAGGTGAAATTAAATTCTTTTTCAATTCCTTTTCGTAGCAGTCATTGAGTGGCATCTTTTTGGCCCCTGTGAACGGTGACAACTTACAATTCTCATAGAGAGTGAAAATGTGCATGTACATATCTTGTCAGCGTAGTGATGGAACTTTTACGGTCAAATTTGGGAGACGGAGATTCTATAATTATATTTGTCGGCTTAACAGACATCTACTTAACCATAAAACGTCAACGAACAGCTTCTTTTCCTTTCATTTTTAACTGATTGGGGCAATTTTTCATGACGAGCCTGCTTTTTATAATATTTAGTGCCGTGTTTGTACTTTTTAATTCGAACGATTTGCTCCAAAATGTTGGACTTGTTCAAACTGAGAATATCAACGAAATAAGATGACGGATGGGCCATTCCCTACAGAAAGTTAAGTATGTTTAATAAACCGCAAACCTTGGCTTTCGCAATTATTTGGCCTAAGGCACACTCCGTAGGCATAACAGTCCAGTCGACACAAATCCCTCCTTACCAAATATTGTTCGACAGAAATAAAGTTTGTATTTTACGTGAAGAATATATACTTTACGTTAATCCAATGAGTGCATTGAAAAAAATTAAAAAAATATACAAAAATATTTAAAGTTTTAGGCTGTCGAATATATATTACTCACACGCGCTTGCTAAAAGAGCTGTGTTGATGTTGATCCACACTTCCAGTTTGTAGTGAGATCACCATCAACGTCTTCAAAATTCTAAACTCCCTGCGGCGTGAGAGTTGCCTTATCAGTCCTATCCTGCGTGTCAACATTACCTTGTGAATGTAAATTTACTACAAACCACTAAAATATAAGTTGGTGTGTTGGTGTAGGTTTCGCAGTTTCACTCGTGGCTGTATAATGAATGCGCGCCATCTCTACCGCTGTAGACTACAATTACTAGAATAACGGTGCTTTAACTACCGCCGTCGGAAACGCTGCTCAACCAATCTGACGTTTGTTCGAATTCTGAAGGTCGACCGGAGTCTCCGTCGATATCCGTCCTCTCTGGTGGTGGTCGTGCGCTTTTGTGCTTTAGGTTCTCTCACGTCCAACTCCCTATCGTCTATAATTGTTGCGTTTAAGTCCGCGTATGAGCGATGAGTAAATCAGCAAATAAAGTTTGTTTGCAGATTCGCCATCTTCTCACTACGGCTGCCGATTTGCGTTGACGTAAGGCTGAGGAAGCTGGGCGCACGAACTCAGGAATTAGCATCACGACAAGTTTTGTAATGGCCTGCATTAAATCTTTGATGATCATTCACATTCCATTTTAGTAGGAACGCCCGATTCTGTATGATTTCAGAGGCACGGAAGGGGAGGAAACCTGCGACCTCACGATGTTCCAATCATATTTCACGAGAAGTCACGAAGATTGACTGACTAAAGGCTCGTTTTTATGCGGCAGGGTTTTACGTGGCGACTGACAATGCATTCACCCACAGCAGGCGTCCATAAACAAATATGAACGACGTCTGTCTGTTATTGACCTTGAAAGTTACGATATCACGTTTGCACGCGTATTGGCTTTCCGAAACGTGACAGGTTACTCGTTACAATAGTTCAACCACCACGTATTAACTATAGTGGTTTGGTCAACGAAACTCCAGTACCGAGTCCAGAATCATCTAAAAAACCGGAACTTTTTGGTTTCATTATAGCAATGGAATCAGTTATTGGAGGAGAGATAGATTCTCTGTAACACACTACACCAAATTTCCCCCAGACGTGCAAGAGTCGTCGCACACTCAACACACGTAGACACGTTAAAAGTTGCCGCCTCACAAAACTCATGAAACGCAATCTATGTCGTGACTAGCGTTCGGCTGGCTTCTCTAAGAATCTTAACTGCAACCGTGCTTTCCCTTCTGTCTATTCTGTACGTATGCTTCTGTGCACGTCTGCCGTAGGGGGCCTGACAGGTACTCAGTAGTACTTTCTTAAGTCGTCCACCTAGTTGCACGCAGCAAATGCCTGCCACTTTCCTAACAGAACGTCTACCATTCCGTTCTTCAAGATTGTTTAAACGGGATTCTTTGTGGCCTCATTTTACGCACCCGAAGGTTCCACACACTTTTTTGCTGAGCGCTCTTTTGATTGCCGTTGAGTGAGCCAAAGTCAACCTCGTGCTTCCTTTCTTTCTTCTCTTGGTTGTTGTCATTTTTGTCACCATCACATTTTTAAACATTAATAGAAATAAACTTTTGGTTTCCAAATCCCGTTACGTCCTTCGGTTTGATGCATGCTTGGACTACGTTTCGACTGCTCTTCAAAAACGACGTTTTAAATTGTCAGTGGACAAAGGTCGACCGCATACCCACTTGCCTACTACACCTAGTACACCTAGTAAAAGTCTAGTTTTGATATCAGGCTGGGCGGTGTAAAATACTTGGAAAAGTGTAATCGATTTTCGTGAAAGTGCGTATGGATAGTGGTAAGAAGCCACACGAGAAGTTGGGAGAGAATGAACTGTCTTTGTTGGTAAACAGAAGGGTTACTAGAAGTTGTATGATGCTTTCAAAACGCAGAGAGGTTTCCAGGGATATAAGAGTAGTTGGCTGAGTGGTAAGAAGCCACACGAGAAGTTGGGAGAGAATGAACTGTCTTTGTTGGTAAACAGAAGGGTTACTAGAAGTTGTATGAGGCTTTCAAAACGCAGAGAGGTTTCCAGGGATATGAGAGTAGCTGGCTGACTGAGATAAATCCGGTCATGCACTTTTATAAACGTGAGCCGACGCCCAGGTTGGAGTGTGAGGCTACATTGAATTGAGACCACTAATATTCCTGCATGGTGGTTACCCAATGAAACAAAATTCCAAGTAAACTTACCACAGCAAGCAATGTTAAAATGTTTAGGAGGTCACGGACATGGTGGTTAAATTTTTCCATGGATCTGTTATACGCGATTGTCAAGCGTTGGTATAACAGTTTTATTCGCTTATACTTTTTGGCCCAAGGACATCGCTTCTATTTCGCAACAGCTTAGTAGTACCCTATGTGAATAGTGTTCGTTCTGTTCATGCCATTGTTATTGTTACATGCCTCACTAATTCCTTTAGTTGCTGCGGGGATACTGTAGTAAACTTGCTGCCAAATTTAAGTAACTCCTTAAACAACATTTTTGTACCCATAATTCGCTACTTAGAACATGTCCAATTATACATTCGAATGTGCAGTTCACCGGTAGGCCGTTTCAAAGTGGAATAAAATTGGAAACGGTCAGTTGGATGCAAAGTGACGTTGTTCAACTTTTCGTAAATTTTTAAAATGCGCCTAAAACTGGCTCACAGCCTCACTTTTGTTGAGACAAAACTGGCTATTTTCCTGGTGAAATCATAGTGTTGGTCTACACCATAGATTTTGTGTCGTAAAAATGTTCTAGTTGGAAGTTTCAGGGTGGAATACATATTTCCATCTCGCAAGACCCCAAAGTGCCACGTAGTTATAAGAGTGAACGTTAAGTTGTAACACTGGACTAAACTTCGCCTGCATTGTACTTTACAATAAATATCAACGTGACTGCCCGTCAGGACCATATTGATACGTTTGTAAGTTAATTATCGGAATTATTTGTTCAAGCTGCTTTTGTTATAGTATTTTGGGTAGATTTTTGATGAAGTGTTATTATTAAAAATGCTTACACATGGTGTTATCAGATGGCTGTTTCTACCTGTTGTCCATATGAGATGCGGCAGAAATAGGAGTCACTAGTTCAGAGAGACCCTTCAAAAGGCAAGTCTGTTTACCTTATTGCTTTCTTTATATCTCCACTGGGCTTGCCAGAATTTCATACAAAGCACTATGTAGAATCAGATCAATCCAATCAGCCTGCCGGCTGCTGGAAAATATATTTTTCAACCAATCACTGGTTTGCGTTTAGGGTACTAATGATCTGCCTTCGTGTTGAAAGATAATCTAACCAGGAGTTCGTTCAACGGAATTTTAAACGATTAGTACCGTTTATTTTGAACCTATCAACTACAAGTTTTCCATTATTTCCCGTGTGCAGGTTCACAGCGTTGTTCATGGTATAAGTCAGTCGGGCAGAACAGCTATTAGTGTCAGCGCGCACTTCATACTTAGATTGTTTCTCATTGTTAAGGTGCCCACGTAGAAGAAAATACTTAAAAACTAAAAGAACAAAAATAGCAACAAATCATGATAGTGGCTGCAACAACTTCACACTGTCCGATACCACGTGAACACGGCCAAGTACACCAAGCCACCTAACAGCGGAGCGATAAGACGTACGTGGAACTGGGGTACATATAAGTCGAGGCTCAATAATGGGATGCGGAGACGAACAAACTGTGAGAAAACAAGCTTTCACGAGTGAACAACGTCAAACTTTAGTGGTATATCGAAGTTAACGTCCATCGGAAGAACAGTCAGTCTTTTCGAGAAAGGCTCGCAATTAATACCAATGGAACTTCAAGCATAAGAAGAACAAGTGAAAAAGGGACAAATGAAGACCGTCGTCAGACATTCAACGTAAACAATTACGTTAACGTAGTGAACGGATTGAAGTTTGGTATGTAGAACTCTTTAAGAAGTTTGAATCAGTTAGTCGCCACGTCTTACTCGAGAAACTACCAGCGATGAAATCTACTAGTGGAATTAGTTGCTTAACGGGCTACATATCACCAGCTGCAGTTAGCCACTAACGATCAGAGGACGACTGATTGGTAAGAGGGGTACTGTAGGGTTGTGTACTCACCGCCACTGTTTTTAATATTGATGAATAACTTTGTACATGGAGCTAGATGCCATTGATTTGTTTTCGCTAACGCTCTGAAGATAAAAAGAGTTCCTGGAGGAAGCAATATTCTGGTGAATTTGAATCGGTTGGTCAGTTGAATTATGGGACGGGAACTGCTGATGAATACAAGTGACTGTTATCAGCTATTAAATCAGAGCCGGTGGGACCCATTGCGATATTCCAGCAACCATAGTAACAAAACTTTGGCGGGCAGTGAAAAAACTGAGAGTAATAGAAACCCATGACTTTCGAGCAACGGCTAAGTGTTAGGAGGCTGTGATGATGAACTTATCATCCGCAAGCTGGAGGCGTTTGATCCACATACAAGGCATTCACCGGACCTCACTTCTGATATGTTATGCAGAGGTGAGCCTTGAATTAGGGAAGACTTAATGAAAAGGACATAGAGACCAGCAATGTGGGTGTTGAAGGTGTTAGAGAGCAGGATTATGGTAAAAGGCTGCGGAAACTTAATTTGCGGAAACTTAATCTCCTGATAGAATAAGGTTCACATGGAATAAATGTGAATTAACCGATAGAACAGAAGAAACTTCAAATATTGTGGGAGGAAAATCAATTCAGATGATTCACCACACGAGCGTGAGATGGCAGTATTGTGAGTTGCTACGACCTAGAGTTAAGAACTGCCTGCTTGTGAAGTTTTTCAAATGGCCAAAAATGATGGAAGATGAGCCACTCGCCGGTGTGATCAAGGACATCACGATTGACACCTTCCAACTGATATTAGGTACCATTTAGTAGAGTCTAGCAAAGCCACTTGTTTTGTGCCCGAAATCTTGAGTGGCTGGGGGTGTGACGAACAGGGTGTATATGATTAAATATTAATGATACGTCTATGACTGACTAATGACTTGTGTGAGTGTGTCCTAATTACCGCCATCATCTTCAGCCTGGTGGGTGCTGCGGTTCTGTTCGCCGCCGGTCATGACGATTGTTCATCAAGTAATGGAAAAATAACAAAGTACAAATCCAGAGACAAAACTAGAGAGCGGAACAACAAAACAAAAATCTTCGAGAACACGCGCTTCCCACTGACTGTGAGACACTGTTATTTCAACGAATGTTTTCACTAAGCGTTTTGGATGATTGCAATTTCTCCAGTCAGGTCGACAGCACAGCAGCGCTCTGTCGATCTATGAATATTTGACCCGGGGAACGCATTTCTATTATTTGTGCTTTCTAGGGAATACTTACGCACTGACGGACTACTGTGTTGCTCACACAGTCAGTTCATTTAATACAGGCTAACCAGCGGCGATAATGGTGGTGATACACTGAGTCTGTAATCTTCTTCCGAAAACCAGATTGTCTTTGATCCGTAAAACAAAAGGGAGCGCACACACGCCCTATAAACTCGGACTTTAATGGGCGACGCCGCAGGTGACGAAGGTTCTTGAATGCACTACGTGCTTCCCCATCCTTGCTGACACCGCGTCAGTAACATTACGTGCTGATGGAATGGTACATCGAGGAAAGTAAAGCGACCGACAGTCTCCACTGGCTTGTGTGCACTGACAAAAAACAGTCAGTGTCTGCATAGTGAAGTAACCGCTATTTTATTTTGAACATACAGCCGTACACCACACAGGACGGTCGTGTCTCTTGACCGACTGAGCATGGTTCACATAGCATCTTTCGGAAAGCCCAATAAATCTGTGTCATTCGCATATTTATTAGCAATCAGATTACTACCCGGGAGCATCCGAAGATCCTCGGAAGGTTTAAGTGCTTTCTTCAGAAAAAGAGATGCAACACCCTTGTTAAATGTCACTTGCAATGAAGAACGCTTGAGGCGGCTGTCAAGATGTAAGCACCTTGCGCTCACAAATGTTGTACAAATGAAGTAACTTAATCAATATACTTCACTGAAACCCTTTTGGTTTGGAAAAAGCTCCAGCGAGCTTGCAAGACAGCCATTAGGTCCAAAAACATTGCAAGGTTAAGATTTGATCAATACGTCCGCGAATGGGTTAATATCTTATATATTATCTTATATAGTTCTCCGTCTTTTGGGAGCTGCTGCATTGAGACCCGCGAGCGTCTTGGGTGGGGTAGGGACAAGACTCCATAGCCGTTACACTATGTCCTAGTACTTTTCTGTAAAGCACCAATCATTAGACATTTCGTTATTCTCTTATGTGGAACAGAGAAGTGTGGTTAGTTCAAACAGCATTCTCATTGCCATATTTAAAAAGTGCTGGAGAATACAGGCCATGGCGTAGAGATTCATATCGTTTCAACACTTTGAGCCCAAAGTTAATGTAGGGTGTGATGAAGGAGCGTCTGCGTTTTCATAAATAACTACACATTCACCGTAGTCCACAAATGAATGAGGTGGCGCCGGCCATTTGAAATGTCTGCCAGAGGGCCTAACTCATCTGCCAACTAGGCTCGACAAGATTTAAACTCGTCTAATACGGGTGTGTAACCATGTCAGACGAAGGCATGTTGTACACGCTGAAATGATGTCGTAAGAACTGTATTCGGATGGATTTGTAAATTGCAGGCTTAGCTGGGAAGTTTTAGCCTTACCCACACATCTTCGTCATTCTCATTTAATTCAGGCCTTAATTCCTCCCATTTCTGCAACTTATTATTTCTCCGTTCATCTTCCTTTTCCGTACTCATACAAAGCTAGTCATATTGAGTGCAGGTGGTGTCGGCATGCAACTGTAATTGCAGCCCCAACCACCGTCTGTTTGGCATATATCAGGTCAATACTATCACTCTGAGAAAGATAACAACCACAGGTCATGGTGTGGTGCTGACCACTGGTGATGAAACGGGAGTGAAGATTTAACCAATATACTTCCATTTTTAGAGTCTATGACGGCGGCCACTGATAGAACAACTTTTGACTCAAAATCACACATTCCGTCCAACCTCTTCAAACCTAGCTACTTGGTGGCGGGCCAACAAAGATTTGATTAATTGTCCTCAAATATTAGGGCGATTTTAAATATCGCAATATTACGGTGAACTGCTGCGGGAGGAAGGTGTGGGTTATCTATTGCTAGCTATTCGAGACACCGCTCATCTGTTCACAGACCTACCACCCAAATTAACACTTTTTCCTTCCTGCTTTCTTTGTATTTTCAGTTTCACATCCAAGATTGTTTGACCTGCGGACACCGGCCAACCTACGCTGTTTGCAACAGACCGGGTTCCTTTTCGGTTAACAACTAATGAAAATACGTCGCAAATAATAGTATGGAGAGGATGCAGTACCGTGTACAGTCATTCCGGGCTCTCCCTTTGATGAAACTTTTGGGTAGTTGTCTTTATCGGTGAAGAAAAGGAAGTCTGCGTGCATTTCAGTTTCAGACCTTTGTGTGTTGGCGCACTAAGCTTGTGTGGATGCGTTGAGCAGTGTTGACCTCTGGTTACTCTTGTGTTTCTTATCTGATTGAAGATTATGTTGTGGCTGTTCCATTATGCTTTTAAAGAGAGTTCAAGAAGAACAGGCAGAAAAACATATCGAATCCCGAATGCAATTCCGGTGGCGATGACTATTCAAGACCTCAAGCTTCATTTGATCGATTTTCACACAGTACGTGGCTACTTTTTTAATTATTGAGGGAGAGGGTTTTTTCTCATCATTGCAAAAACGAGCATCTCAGAACTGTATCGGAGGCTCGGCCAATTGAGCTGTTCAGCTACTGTGGCCCAGGAGCCTGAAACGAACTGACCGCAATGGTGACTTTTGGATTCAGATACATCTTCACATAAGATTAGGACTTCGGAAGTATCTCCCTTGGCTTTTGTTGTGAATGCGTTTTGTTGGAGCTGAAACGCGAATCGGACATAACCGGGAAAACTGAATCAACTTGACCTGCACTCATGAATCCGACAACAGGTCAAACTGTAATACGAACGTAACGGGCGCAGCAGCTTTCGATCTACCAGTCACGTAATAAGAAATAAGAAATGAATATGGTGGGGATAGTGTATAGAGCTGGATGAATCAGGGGTTACTGGTAAGGGCCAGTGATGAAAGCGGGCGGGAAGACGGATAAACAGAAGTAAGGAGTATGTAACATAGATCAACAGATGAGGAACACTGGGTGTACGGAAAAAGGACGGACTGCAACCAAGGAGCATTAAGTTTACGCTCAGACTCACCCATCAGCTGTACAAACTATACATCTTCCGAATGAACACCCCAATGAACTATGACATACCGATATAAGTGAGATGCAATTATTGGATGACAAACCAATGTTTGTTCAACTTAAGTGTGTGTCCGCAGAGAACCTGCATAGGTACGTGCGGAAGTGAACCGAAGGGATCAAGACAAATGCGACGGGTTTGTGTACGATAGGCAAGGTTTAGACCACTCTGTGCTCGTGGGTAAAACTATTAATACACATCTAGACTGTCCCGTATGTCGGACCTTCTGAACTGTGCGTCAGGTGGGTGTCGACATGCATTGCCCACTCCAGTGCTAGCTCACGCATGAGAGGCTGCTGGTTCACCTGGATATAACACTCGGATTGAGGCGTAACGAAAGCCTCAACGAGCTCGTAGAATATATCAACTGTCAACATGTCTAAAGCTCGATGAACCATCTACAGCATGTACACGCTTTGCTGGTAGCCCCTTGTTGAATGCCACTGGCCATGAGGTCGCCTGGCATAATGAAGCCGAGAAATACTTGGTGACCCACAACAGGTAGCCCCGTCCCTCCTAGTACATATACAGGCGTGGCAGCAGAGGCGAGACCGAGGGGTAGCACTGTGCATTAATAATGGTTATTCGTAGCGGTCTACCGACAGCAACCAAAGAAAATTCAGGGCTCTCTGTGAGTTCTTCGATCCCTCTAAATTATCCATGACCTGTTAATTCTTTAGATAATCGGCAAACATCAATGTAGACACTTTCAGCAGACTGAAAATCCGGCCGACGTATAGCTAAGAGAGAAAAGGATTCAAAACCGAAACTTGCGGCATTCATATCGCCACAGTACGTCGGTGTAGAATACTCATTTTTACCATACACATCATCCCCTGTCTTACAGAATCGCAGATATCCAAAGTAGATTCACCCAACTTAGTTTCTGAGGGACCATGTGAGTGGTCCTACTGAAGTCAACGAAAACGGCACCTGCGGTATTGTCCTAATTCATTATCTTCGTCCATTCCAAATATGCAGTAAAAAGGTTTGCGAAGCCAGGCTACCCACGCCTGAATCCGCGATGGGCTGGACTAAAAATCCCAAAACGTCTCAGTTGAGCTTTGGTCTCCCGTATTATCTTTCTCTCGGGGCGTTACACCACGCTACTAGTCAACGGATTTATCGAACAATCTTCTCTGTTGCTCACTAGATAGAAGATGTTGCTTCTACCGCCTTAGCATTAAGCGCTCACCAAAGCTCTCTGGCACAAGAGACTGCGCACTATTGGCATGACACCCCGCCAAGAAAACTGAGTTTCGTTGAAATTTAGCCAAGCTGTGTTTAGCATTCAGTATCCCTTCTTTGATGACTGAGGGTACTGATTGTCACAAAGCCTCTATGTGTCCGTACTTTATGCGGACATCAGGGTTCGGCCATTCCTACTGTTACAGATTCCTCACGTCTTTGTCTAATTTCACCGTAAACATGACATCCGATCTCTTGTCCTTCACGGAACATGGGAGAGCATACAAAAAGTTGAGTATTCCACAACAGGGGCTATAGGCTGCGGGCGTCTTCAGTGTGGTTCGCTTTCTCAGAGTCAGTGGGTGTTTGCGCCTCGTCCAGTCATTTATGAGAGGAAGCTCAGCGCATGACTTCAGACCTGTTCATTCTCTTAGCATTTTGTGTACTGGCAGTATATCTCCCACACATGTCCGCAGCTTTGGGGAAATATATCCAAGAGATCTAGTCGCTTTTTACAGATCTTTCTCTCTGGCCCAACGGCACTTCTTCTGGCCGACCTCTGAACTCCCTCTAGTCTTCCAATCTCTCTTTTGGTGCAGGGATAAGCTTCTGCCCCCACGTATACCA
>JTDE01001327.1:141932-153764 GCA_014338405.1 Paragonimus skrjabini miyazakii | reverse complement strand
TCCACTTTCATTTTCGCCGCTCCGGAGTAAGGAGTGTAGAATACGGCGTAAGGAAATGATTAATATGATAGAGAGAAGTGTTCTTACCCGTAATGGCTTTCGTAATTTTATGTTTGCTGGCCTGATGCTTTCCATGTAGCCCACTCTAGTTCAGCTGCTTCGAGAAAGTCACACTGAACACTGAAGAAAATGCTTGATGTAGGAAATCACGAAGGTCAGTACACCGCATTTGAGACGACTTAGATACAACAGCGTTGTAGTATTATACATCTTCTAACTGTTGTTGACAGAAATGGAGCTTTCTTATTGAATTTGTTGTTCCGAAACCAACATGTACAGCTTGTCTTGATATTGTGGCTGTGTGAGTTTTAGTCGACTGTACTCTGTCGGTTAATGCCTGAATGGTCGCTTCAACAATTCATATACTTTTCCCCGAAGCGACCATGGCGTGTGAAAATAAAATGGTGAGGCAATAATGAATCTTATCAGAAAGTCGATCACTTGCTGAAAGCCACGCAGCTTCATTGCCAGATGCCCGCATACTACAGGATGACGCAACGGATACAGCTGGGGAAAGTGCCACTTGCCTCAAGGGTAGACACCTGACAACATGACTTACGCAATCGGTGTTGAGACAAGACACTTCAGCACTGCTTCTGGTGACCCTCTGTTAATACCAACCATGAAAGGCGCTGGCACAAAAAAGTGACAACTCTGCGGAAGACTGGCCAAAACTGCGTGTGAGAGGAATTGTACACTTGCATGCCGTCATTGTTCAACTGCATTGACGGTTCCTTGCAAGCGGTTCTGGGGGGCCGGCAGGAGACAATACACAAAACGTGGATCGAACCAACGTAGACATAAACTCCACCTCCTGTGAAAATTTTGTTACATATTCTCGGAGTTACCATCAGTGTTCCGGGGTCTTTTGGTACTTTGATATAGTAATTTCTCAAAGATTCCAATATGATTAAGTGGCCTTTCGGTGATATTTCTCCTAGTAGGAACCAATCAACAACGTCCTGTAGAAAAGTACGTTCAAAAGGGGTTACGAAAGAACCTTAAAAAAATGCTTCCCTCATTACCTTCAGGCGGTTCATTTTTCCTTACTACATAAGGAAGCTCGGTGGAGTACATAGCGGATGTATTGGCATTGGTTGATTCCGCTGCTTCTAAGGGCGGCCCTTCGCAAACAGCTAGTCCGCATTTTTGAATAGATTTGAAAAATTCACGTGCCAAACCAGAAGGTGCAGCCATTTCTGTGGTTTCACCTTGACGCTTGTTCATATCTGAAGCGCTTATTCACCTGCACAAAACTCTTCCAATTTTGATGAGGAGTGGATGCGAAACAGCGATATTTTGGTTTCTGTTGAACATAGTAAACGCTGCGCAATGACGTGGTGGTACGACAGAAAAGATCGCAACAAACAGCCGGCATTTGAAGTGAAACCACGATGAGCATAAGTAATAAAAAGGTGATGCATTAAAACAAAACAAGAAAATCAGACATTTCAACATGTAGGCGCTAACACCAACAAAAGCAATAAATGAATTGCACGAAATATACAGCATCGGAAAATGTCGTGTATTCATCGTGAAAAATCCACTCCTATACAGTACCTCATTTTACCTTCGATTTGCCCCCATTTAGGCCCATTTAAAATAGAGCCGTGTCCTGCTTGGATTGCTTTCTTATTTTAAAGAACTGATTGCAATAATGCCATCCACGTCGTGGCATGCTTCACGAAGGAAACAAAAAAGAGTTCTCGCTGCGCAGCTAACGATAAGTGAAGTTCGAGGGAACTTGAACATAGTGAAGATGACAATAACGGCTGCTAGCCGAATTTTAGTCCAGTCTGCTTAAATATAAAGAGAAGTATGAATTAGATCAATACTTGTGAGTATGATTTTCTTCAAATAGGTATGCTGTCAGGTATTATAAATGAGAAGTAGACTACTCATCGGGACCGATCACCTTGTTGAGGTTACTTCTATTGCTGCCGGAAAACCCTTCAAGCTGTTGTAATGAGAGTAGATATACTTAGAATGCTTATTAACTTTTGAAAGCTGGG
The DNA here is from genome assembly GCA_014338405.1 of Paragonimus skrjabini miyazakii. Taxonomy (NCBI): domain Eukaryota; kingdom Metazoa; phylum Platyhelminthes; class Trematoda; order Plagiorchiida; family Troglotrematidae; genus Paragonimus; species Paragonimus skrjabini miyazakii. The sequence goes on along the minus strand of JTDE01001327.1, from coordinate 151,692 downwards.
AGCCCTTTAAATTTGAGCTCTCTTGACGTGCGTATTGATTTTCTCAAGTCGTTCTGAGGCTACCTGCCTTAGTCGGCAAAAGGTCAGTAGACTTTTAGGTCTGTTATGATGCATACATTTTTGGATGAGCGCAATGGGTTCATGGGTGAATTAAGCGAGCAATGGGTCTTGGTGTGCACAAAAGTATATTGTATGCTAAGTTGTGTTAAGCGGTTGACTAGAATTCTTCTTTGTACCTTGTATATGAAGCTAAAGTAATGGAGGAGGTTAAGCTCAGAAGTAAAAAATGGGACAGCCGTGACTGCTTACGTCGAGCGAAGTGATTGTCGGAGGCCCAGATGAAACGTGAGTGGACGTCATTTGCAGTGAGAAAGCTGAAGTCGTCCATTCAGCTTCTAGACGAACCGCACCAACTGTAATCTAGATCTCAACCGGAAACGCGATTCTTTTGATGAAATAGACCACGTAAAATGAACGACTATAATCAAGAGATCCGGCAGAGGTTATCACCGTTACGGTCAAACTGCGCCACATCCCTAATTGGGAAAACGTCCAATGAGGACTAAACAATTCCTATCACAATGTACGCCAGTCGCTCAATAAAAGAATCTGGAATAGTTCAACGAATGCCAAGGCGTAAAAGTCACTAAGAGACTTTGAATTACAAGTTCTTGTTGTGACAAAGAGAGTGAGAACTCGCTAACACTCGAGCATCCGTGGACATCTTCGGCAAACTGAGTAGCATCCAAAATAGCCGGCAATCTGGAAGCTGCAGGGAAGTTACACTCGTTGACACGAATGTTTTGCCTTCACAACTTGTTGAGGATTATTTACTCTCTAAATAAAAAGCCATGAAACTACCGCACTGAGAGGAACGGGTGAAACGGTAGCAAGCCTCAGAAAACAGATGTGAGCGAAAGCTAGCAGAAGATATGATTACTTTTCAAGTAGTTACCTTAAGCACATTATGTGTATGCTGAACTGATAAGTCAACTGAAAAGTCAGGCATCTACCTTGAAGTTTCTTTAGAGTCTGGCAGCAAACTAAACCTAGCCTGATCAGAGGAGATGCACTAGTCACAAACCGTTTCTGATTATGCAAACCGTATGGTAGACTTCGAGCCTAAAATCTACAGAAAACTGAAAATAACCACTTCGGATGCATTGCTTTATGTCCAAGATCCATTCAGAAAGAAAACCAAGTGTGAACGGTATGTACAATACATAAAGATGAATGAGAAAGTACGTATTTGTAATTGGGTATACGACACGATCAGAAAGGTTCCGTTTACTCAAATTCATTAGGTCAGAAAAGTAAGCGTCGAACGATTACGTATATTATAGCACAGCTGTAGAAACGGCTCAGTAGCAAGCCGACAAAAGGCAACAGGAGTAACGAATCACCAAACAATCGGAGGCGCAGATGCTTTTGGTTGGGTAGGCAGAAAATAGAATCCATAGCATGGAACTGATCGGAAGAAAGAGCAGAATAGTTGGAATATTTGCCAACCCAGAAGTGTACTTGAAAAACCGAGTCGTTTCTCGCTTCTTTTGAGAATACTGTGCGACGAAAACTGAACAATGCATGTTTGTCATGGTATGTGAACTATCGATTACTGTAATGATCACTGGCCTACGTTGAAGGCAGCAACTTTAGGACGGGGAGAAAACCAATTTCCGCCACCACCACTGTACAAACGGATAGCGACAGTAACTGTTCTGGTTACGCTGACATAGAAAGAAAATCGACATTATGCATGAAACGGTAAATGAGAACCATAAGATCTGGTTCACCTTATTAATTAAAATCACAGAAGTTCACGACCAAAGATTAAAAAAGATGAAAGCAAATACACAAGAGCTGAATACTAAGGTGCGTTTTCCGGCTAGATAAGAAGAACTTGAAAACTAGCATTGAAAATCAGCGACTAAAAGTAGATGAATTAGAAGATATGCTAAAAAGTATCACAAATTAAGTTGTCTGATCTGCAACAATGTTTCAAACATGCTTACCACAGCAGTTTTCACTATATTGCCAGGGAGTCAAGCACATACATCCGTTTGCCTCATAAATAAAGATAGCACTGTGGGGTTTAATGTTTATTAAAAACCAAGGATTCATAATGACCTTTTCTGTTAGAATGATCATAAAAACGGTAGCACAACAAGATGATGAACTTTCTTGTCTGAAGTCTAGGTTTCGGGCGATAGTTTGGTTATACACAGCTAGTTAGTGCTTTAATTAGCACAACAAACAGAGTTGTCATTTTTTGGTCCATTGAGATTACAATTTACTCCATTTTTGTAAACCAGTCGATGCTAAATATACGCTTACACGATCCTCAGTATATGTCACAACTCTGCCAAATTCGTTGGAATATAAGTCTGTTCATACTGCACTGACGCGTTAATATCGTGTTCATGATAAATATAACAACCATTCTCTAATTTCATGCCATTTCTGCTGCCTTGAGTGATGTAGCCGCTAGCTTAGATGATAGTAACTAAGATCACGCTAGTTATAACGCTGTATTATTACACGATACAAAGAGCAGGAGAATATCAATAATCAGATAATAGTTTGCTGTATTTTTGCATATCACTTGCAACTTTTTGTCTTTGCAGGGAATTATTTTAAATTATAGTAGTTTACAGGCTCTTACGTTGCGTTATTTTAAAGTGGTTAGTTTTCTGCACTTTTGTGGTCACTTCTTTTTTGAGTAATAATTAATATTCCGCTTCAAATAGCCTCTATTACTTTACTATACGATGTTCATCTTTTTTACCAAAGCTTGTCAAATTAGAAGCTGATAGTTGGCGCCATACGAGCAATTATTAATATTGTAAAAAACATCAATGACAACTTGTATAGAGAAAGTTCACGGGATTGAAAATTGCCTCCAGCCTGTTTTAAAATAAGTAGTTGCTGAAATAAGTTTTTAAGCAAACATGTCTAGATGTTTCAAGCATCTTAGATTGCTTGTCGTAAAAATAGTGTAGTGGCTTGTCGAAAGCATTGTTGATCTGACCACTTAACAACGAGAGAGACAGACAGAAGTGCTATGAATAAAAATCATTACATGACAAACCAAATAAGTTTTACCCGTAAGTAGTACGGTACTCGGACATCATGGGCTAAACGAAAAGTATATTATAACTTATGCATTCAAGTACACTTCCATCCATGAAAAGAAGCACCAGCTGTGTGTTTTACTCTAGTTTGGGTGAGGATAGTTACAATGTTTACATGAACGAGTATCATTCAGCTTCACATGAGCAACGTTTTTATCACAATGAGGTTCTCAGTAAGCGTTTATTGTACTTCAATGTAAGGCTTTGTTAAAATACCATAAAACACCTTGAAAGCAGAGTGCAAGGTGTGTAGTAACTGCAGTATCATCTAGTGAGGTGGCAGATAACCAGTGACGATTAAAATAGTGGACTGTTCTTAACAGGGATGTGGATGAATCTGTATGACTTGATTGCGTTCACGTCGGTAAATTATTTGGTCTCAAATGGGATAATTAAATGGAACACTTTGTTCTTCGTCAGTGTTTTGAGTAACGTCAGGTACATGATGAATCGAGCGATTACTAAAAACTCACAGCCAAGAGTAACCGGGCTGTCCATTTCGCATATCGAGTGAGCAGCTACCATGACAGGTGTTACCAATGAAGACCGCGAACGGTTGCATAGGACCCCAAAATGTCAAGCAAAAGCAGGCTTCGTCTCAGGGTCGAACGGACAAGTGACACTGTTACGCTATGGACTCATTATCTGGAACTGCCAACAAGGAAGTTAACAGAAATCGGCCAATATTACTAACTTTATTACCTGAAATTATTTCCCATCGTTTTGTAGTTGTGCAGTAGGATGCAATTTCTAAAATATTCCTTGTCACTTTGTATCAGTCTTCCACAGTAATAGATGTCGAACACTTTGTATGTATATGGACAAACTGAAAATTTCCCCCCCAAAGAAACGGTATATGATATTTGTGAACGTGTAATGAAACCCAGGATAATAGCAATCGATTAATGTAAACATATGCTCACTACATAGTTCTAAAGAGGAAACTTGGTATGTGAAATTGGAGTTAGATATGGAGCATCAGTGCACATTACACATTCTAAGCTCGTTCCGTCAATAGCTTTTGTCAATACTTTCCCATGAAAAGCAATAGTTTATCAGTAGATGAGAGTGTTTTGTAACAGGCGTTGGCGAAATTCCAACGTTGTAGCCCGAAGGTATTAAGTATGACACAGGTGCGAAATGTAGAATTCGTGTCTCATGTCTAGTTGTTCTCAAACTGTGAGATCTATGTATGCGTTGGTTCCTTTTACCTCGAAGTCTACACATTACGAGATGTTGTTTGTTTGGAAACAAAATTATAATCACGAGCACCTGACACACAAACTAACCCATGTAGGAAGGTATTCAGCTCATGTTCTTAGTGTTATTCGCGCGCTGAGTAAAGGGAATGTGCAGCAGTGTGTTTTTTCTGGTCGAGTTTACTCATAAGGAAGCTTTCACTCAAAGACTCATTGAACGCGTTGATCAACATGAAGTGAAGAAAGTTCATTTGTAGTTCCGTAGTGCAAACAAGCAACATGTTGCAACGGTCGTTAGGAATAATTTTTCAAGGAGTCCAGCTGTCTGCAGAAGTTCAAAGCAGTATTTACCAAAAATGTCTTTGAAGGGTGTGAATTTTTGTTATTCTGCAAGCTTAAAAAACGAAACCAAATTACTATGTCCATAATTAGGAAAATCAAAAGAAACGCAGAACCTTGTACTACACATACAGCACTCATTCAACCACGTGAACCACAAACCAAACAAAATACAGTTATATCGATCTGTAGACATGCGTTCACCATGTAACTATGCATGAATTCGACTGTAGATAATCATGTGAATGATAAGATACAAAGTTACCGATCCTATTACGACAAGTTTAGAGTAAGCAGAATATTTCTGAATGAAGTTAACATTTTAACCTTACAATCCGAATAAACAAAATTTTCAGAGAGTAACAACAGAAATTACAGCATTTGGGATGCTTGTAAAGAACCACCATAAGCTACTTAAAAAACTGTGAATTTTCGTCTAATACATGACCTTTGAGAAAGTGCAAAGATTGAAAAATTATTAGGCAATTTTATTTTAGCACAGTCAATGTAAATTGAGCAGCACTGACGACAAAAGACAAGTTTTGTACTCCAATGGACATTTCAGTTAGCCCATTTTGAACAAAAACTCTATACTTGAGTTTTACTACAACTGGGATTTGAACTCCAACCACGCTTCTACGTGATAACCTTGTTGATTACTGTGTAATTGGCCCCATGCGAAACACCACAAAATTGTCACATCTCTATAGTCAGAGTATTTGAAATACTGTCCCTCTGCATAACGAAATGATAATCCACAATGTAGGTTTGACGTTTGATTAAAAGTTTAGTTTAGTTAGTTTCCTGCGTACCATTATTGGGAATTTTCCAAAATAGCAAGATCAACTTGAAATTAAAAGCCTACTAATCTTTTTTAAAACCAGTGATGAAATTTAAACGTTTACATTATTTAACCACAAGGTTTGTAACTTTGGAACGGAATATATTACTACTGTTCATTGTTTCCTGTTCTAATACCTACTGTAATAGCATGCAGCGGACCAAATGTAAGTTGTCTTGCCCTGCTACTTAATTAAAATGACTGAAGCTAAAAGCCTGTCATCGTCGGACTCACCGCCAAACACACTCGGCTTGGCGAGGTTTGGTGGAGTTTCGATCGATATACACCAGGCAAAATCAGCTTTCAAGCAGCCTGAATTTGAAAGTTTATTTAGCGCTTCAATATTAGAAGTTTTGCTAGCAAATTATTTAGAATAAAGGCGTTTCAAAAAACTGAGAATGTCTGCCAGGTGTTATGGGCCTAATCTTATGTAACGTAGTGGAATTATTAAGCAGTCAACCTCTGTTTTTTGTAGGTTGTTGAGATTGCTTAAGCTAATGTAAATGACTTTCAGGTTCAACTTATCCGGTAAATTTTGATACTGGTTTTTGAACGCTTTAACGTTGCCTGTGAGTTTGGAAATGTCAATGGATGTCATCAGATTGTCGCTAAGTTTGTACTACTTGCCAACTTACTTAGCAACACAAATCTAAAACGTCATCCTTTTTGACAGTTTTTATTGGACATTTTTGATAAATAATGGGTAGCTTGATTTTATTTGTGGTTACAACAAAACGAACTGAGCACTTTCCAGAGGTGTTGGTGACTGAAACTTTAGGCACCTAAAACCAACCTAACCACCTAAAACAAACTCACCCGTACACTGGTCGAAGCGACCACAATACAAACAAACGGAATGCAGATTGACCCTTAGTAAAGGGGAAGATGTGCTATATACAACAGATTTATCAAGAGCAAAACGGAGACTCACTGGTGTTTTTTCAAGACGTTATGTCTGGAATTCTAGCAAACTGTGAAAAGTGTAGTGAAATTTGAATTGATTTATTACATTTCTGATTGTTTATTTCAGTGCATTTCGAAATCTTTATAGATTACACAGAACGGAACTGCATATTAATTTCTGATTGCTAAATATTATTTTATCAGAATTAAAAGTGAAACGTGTCTTATATGTGGCAAATAAGCGTTTCTCTTTGAGCGAATGACCAGGATCGTTCTCAGAGTAGTTGTCGAACATTGACTACAACTTTCTGCAGTGCCCGTACGAATGCAAGTGTTCTGTCTGAATAATAATCTATGAGGTTCTAGAATAAAAAATTTTTGGCAGATTTGTAAAGTTGTTACAAACGTATGTTTGCTTGACAATTTCGTAACTAACTGAGGGAAATGGGAACATTTCGGACTGCAAATAAAAATAACAGAAGTTTAAGCAGGTAAATGTTTAAGGCATAAGTACTTGCATTTGGTATGTTGGAAAGTAGGAATTTGTTATTTCAGTTTGAACATCACCCACAATTGATCGCAGCTGTCGCATCCCCATAAACTTTCCAGTCGGCTCATTTTGAAAAGAAGCATTAGACTCGAATTTCGCTCTCATCAGAGCTCGTCAGTAGTGCATATCATCGCCACTGCCAGGAATTGAACCACGAACACGCTGCTCATGAGGCAACCGTGTTTACCACTGCGCCATTGACCTCACGTTAGGCACGACCGAATTATTATATGTGAACGCTCAACCACTTTTGCTTGTGAGTAATGATCAGTTTCCCCGATCGTCTTGAAATGGAGACACAGTAACACGAGTGGGTCGTAGGTTCAGCACTCAGTTGTTAGGATTGAGAAAATTCGTCTTTTCAAAAATCAAGCATAATATATTGGAGTTTAATTGAAAGCGTTGATCTTGTTTGTTACGAAACATACAATCTATGGATTGCTGATTGCAGTAAGAACGGCTGTTTGATTATGGAATCAATTGGTCGCTTTTGTTGTTTTGTGTTAGCAACTGGTCAGTTTGTGATAAGACAAAGCTGTTAATCTTGTCAATAACAATGCGGTACATCTTAACTGGGAACAACTTACACACCGGTCAACTGTTATAGCATCTGCTTATCTTGAAATCTGTTCTGACAGAAAACGGTGGTCATAGACGTATTCTTAATGGTTACTTCTTCAGTCAGATTATCATGAGTGAAATACCGTTTCTCAAGTGGAGGAATTACGGGCCGTGCTTTATAAAGAATTATTCTGCCTGCGTATGTTAAGTACCAAAATGATTTAAATCCTCTTTTAATTTGCACTGATTACCATGTCAGCAACAACACACGAACCAACTTCATAACGATACTAATTCTACATATTTTAACGAGAAAGGACTTAAGTGTATCTAAACTTTATGCAATTAGAGACAAAAATACCAGTGCTTTTTACTATTCCATGAAGAATTTGTGAAACATTCAAATCTACAGCTGTCCATACTTTGCTTGGTTCCATTACCAGCCCGCATCTGAAGAAGAACATACATGGACGGCTTTACATTTTGAAGCTGGGACCCAGAAACAATTGTCATTCCAAGGGGCTAGTGACAGTTAGTCAGTTATAGCTGCGTTACAAAAGCATTAGAGGAGATTTCATCACATAACTATTCATAGACTAAATCACCAATCAGTATCGGATAGACTACTAAGGGTCGTACTCTGCAACTACACTATTGACTTGTGATAATGTTTTGTTGTCACGGTCTGTTTATAATTGAGACCTCATCTCAGATACGCATACCTATCACACAGTGTCTCTCCGTTGTATTTCAGCGCTTTATATTGACACGACACAAAGTTTTCATTCAGTTTTTTGTTTTACCGTTAGTCAGATTTTACAGGTACAAACCATCAAATACAACTTACTTTCTGAGCATTTCATGAACAAAAAGGAACAGACAAACTTCTATCATTGTATTATCTAAACCTACGAATCTATGAAAGTTCTCAGACTCAGAGCAACAGTGACAGACTGCAAACAGAACAGAATAAAACCTTGAAATTCAATCTTTGCTAATCGAATCGTACCAATAGTGGAATTATGTACAAATATACCCAGTCTTCCGCGAAATCAGCCGATCACTTTCTGTACTCACTTTGTAAATGATTATCTATTATTCAAACTGTTGACTATTACGTATGCACGGAATCCGCAAACATTCCTACTTTTAATGACTGTGATCGATCGGAATGAGAGCGCAGTTTAGATCCATATACGTGTAGACATGTGTGTGTGTGGGTGCGTGTGAATATTCGTATGCTTACCACCAGTGATCAAATACAATACTTGTATGTGTGCATACAACAACTGAATAAGTAAATAGAATGATACTCACCAAATAACTACGAGTAGCCTGGAATGAACAGACACAATAAAACCGCAAAACTAGGAAGCCGCAACTTGATGTCAGACACTTAGATCACCTTCGATATGGAATTAAAATTTACTTCATTCTGAAACGTGTTTAACAATTTTGCGATCCGATATACTAGTGCGGCTTACCAATTCAACTCTAAGCACAGTTATCTATCTGAGCCGTTTTAGTTAGCTTTGCAACTGAAGATATCTCACCATTCTAGATTTGTCACGAAGCTTGATAATGTCTGCAGACAGCTGACATCCAGTCATCATTTAAAACTATCTCCGTTTCGGAATCTGCTGGTTAAACCTTGTTTTTTTTGTACGCTCTCAAGAAAGGGGGGAGATTGACGTTGAACTGTTTAAAGATTAGTGATTGGGCTGGCTTTGAATGTTTAGTGAGTTTTCGGGGGTAAACATGCACCTTGCAAAGTATTTTGTTGTCTCACCGTTACTAAGCTTTCCTGCATACATTCTAAGCTGTGTCCCGTTTCCTCACACAACTATGTGGCATAAATTATAAACTACCTAGTACATTTTGAACTCGTGGTTTGGTACATGAACCTCTTCGTTCGGTGTATTCACAAACTGACGATCAACCGCATTATGTATAGCTGTGTAGTTCATATTTCAATAATGAACGTGAAAGTTTCAATCTAACACGTGAAGCAGCTTATACAAGTGCTTTTTTGTTTTTACACACTCGATACTTCAGTACAGTTGGACAAATTTAGATGAACGCCGTGGGTGTGTTCAGCTGACAATTCCGAGATGGGAAAATTTCAGCAATTGCCGCCGGATCGCTGTACACTTGCTCAGCTGTTGGCGGATTGTTTGGTGTCTGTGACTTAGGTGATCTTCGTTGCACGTTGCTCGTAATTCTAAGGAATTCCTTA
>JTDE01001327.1:106239-141537 GCA_014338405.1 Paragonimus skrjabini miyazakii | reverse complement strand
ACCAGCCGCCAGATGTTCAGCCCGTCTGGCTCATCATCCCTCGCCCATCCGATTTTATTTGTCCGGGTCCTAATCAGCCCAACAATCGACCAGTCATATCGCGGTACTTTCTGCTCGTTAGATTATCTCTGTCCGCTAACACTTCGCAGGTGCGATAAGTCTAGTCGCCTATCTTGTTTTGCCTTTTATGGCATATTGTTGTTTTTACTTACCATACGGTCCTTGTTGTGTGCCCCGTGAACTTGCACAACTCGTGCTTACCGGATATCTTGTTCAGTGTTTGCATCAATAATAACATTGTGCAATTTTCAGTGGCTATGGACCTGTACTTCAGTTATAGAAGTGACTAAGTTCAAAAGTGAAGACCTTGAATCCTCTCGTTTAATAAAGTCATGAATATAAGGTACTATGTTGAAGGAAGTAGAAAATCTCTTGCTTGTTACGTTACGGTGTCATTGCTATCCTGTGTGAAGTAACTTCTTGTGGACACTATGGCGACTGCTCGGTGGATTACCACATTCAAAGAATTTACTTTATGTAGTACGGTTTGTTTCCCAGGAGCTATTTCTTGAAGGAACACGACTGAAAACAAAGTCCTAATCAAGGTCATTTGAAGAGTCTCTGATGTATCACCTTGCAGCAGGAAGCCACCCACCAAGTGAGTGAGTATGATAAGGACTCAGAAAAAGTTACCCCGAAAAAAGAAAGACTTAAGCGAAGTTATCGGCTTTGTGCCGGATACTGTTGCTTCTCAACTTTATGATTCAAAAGACCGTGAAAAAAGCAAGAAATTTTAACAGTGTATTTTTTACAGCTAGTAAGTTGACCATTTGAAAGAATATAGTAGAATAATACGCAGGGTTAAGGACGAGTGTAGGATTGCAGTTGGACGGAATAAATGACACGAGTGCTTGGAATGAAATAAGTGAGAAAAAACAAGGCAACAGAACTCCAGGTTTCTACCGGTAAATCTGCCAGCAAAGTTAATATAACCCAAGAGTTGATATCTATGTGTGGTACGCACACCACAGTAGCCAGAGAGAATGCTTTTCAAAAGCTAGGTAACTAAAGCATAATAAAAATGGCTCGATTTTGATCACTTCCCTCCAATATTAACTGGCCTATGAAATTGGAGTTATTCGTAGAATTGACAAGACATGTAATATTTTCCAATCTGCAGTTACTGAGTGACAAAAGTTTTATCATTGAATTCAGGATAAAGTGAATGCTTGTAGATGGCTGAATTGTTTTTTGTTCAGGTTAAAGACTTTACGAAAAAGCTGAAGCAGTATGTTATTCGTTCCTTGAAAGAAGAGATAATTTTGAACTTTCAGCGATTGGTTCGGAAATGACCACATGATCCTAAAACGAATTCAGATAGAATCCGGCTGTTTTGAAATCGATTTTACTAAACTGCTGATGAAAGCTCAAATAAGTTTCTCATGGGAATATTTCATCTAAAACTCAAATGACATGTTGACACATAAGATTACGGAAGAAAATTTGTTTCAACTTTGTTTCAACTTTTCCCGTATGAGCTCTGTTTAAAGTTTTAAGGACTTTCGTGTGAATTCGGATAGGCTCTAGATAAAATTTGTTTATGTGCACAAGTATTTTTGAAAGAACTAATTACCCCAAGCTCGTAAAATAAGGATGTATTTGATGAGTATTTTTAATTTACTCTAATAGTTGACCCTTACCTATGAAGAATAAATTCAGCGGTATTCAAAAATCGACGGAAAATTTCATCGTTGATCTGGGGATAATCATTTACGATTAGAGACTTTGAATGAGATGTTAGCATATCAATCCATAGTCGACATGAAATTTTATTGCTTGACTATACTTGTGACATTTCAGTTATAATGTTGTGTGAGATTGTTTTTCTTAGTGAAGCAGTCAAAAAGCTCAAACACTGGTAGCCCTTCGTCTCTTCCAGTTTCCTGTTAATGTTCAACGTGGTAACTAATCACCCAGCCCGTTTCCTATTCAACTTAATTTTTACTCTGTTGACTAATTGTCTGGATGTCGTTGAGATTTAATACTGGTTTTCATTAGAGACTATTCTTTGGGTAAATAGATTATCATGATTGGACTTTTATTGAACTTTTTCCGTTGGAAATGTGAATTGTATGCTGGTCGATCAAAAACAGCACATCGTTGCTGATCCATTTGTTCATACAATTGACCCTTGGTCGTGCCTCAATGAACTAGAAAGGTTGGATAATCCTGGTTTATGACGTCCCATAGAAAGTCACCCGACAGTGGAAGTGCACCGAAACGTCAACTAGGTATGAAGTCATTTGAGGTCGAGTCGAGAAATCGCTAGTACATCCGGGGGTGTAAAAATTCAGCATTTGCAAAACTACATAATAAGTACATAAACATTTAGCTGATGAGTAGTAGGGGATTTGGATTTCAACACAGACTAACCATCACCCACAATTGATCACAGTTTTCGCATTCCCATAGACTTCCCAGTCGGCCACTTTCGAACAGAAGCACTAGACTCGAGTTTCGCTCTCATTAGAGGTCGTCATGAACAGCATGTCCGTGGTTCTATTCCCGGCAGTGACGAGGATATGCACTACTGACGAGCTCTAATGAGAACGAAACTCGAGTCTAGTGCTTCTGATGTTCGAAAGCGGTCGACTGGAAAGTCTATGGGAATGCGACAGCTGAAATATTTAACTGTTTATCAATTTGATATGACAATCATTTTTTGCACATAACATTTCGGAAATAATAAGCAACCGTAATATTCAAGGGTTTTTAGAGGAACCATAGACACGGTTACGAGTATGTGTAATTTTGGAACAGTACTTAGTTGAAGGTAAGAATATACATTTGAGAGGTTCCGAATGACGTACAGGATAGTCGAAAAAACGACTTATATGCATTGATATACTGGAGTGCAACAAAGTCCGTGAGATCGCAACGAAGTATACCACTGTCATTGGGTGCATGTCTTAATTTCACCTATACACATTACGACGATGAAATGAACAAATGTCGGCAAACATGAGTTTTTAATAAGATTTATGTGAAGATGATAGAGTCAGATTGGAATATCGATCAGACATACAACGCCAAAGCTAGATTCCTGGACAATCAATTAGTCCGCTAAGTCACATTCGTTCAGTGATTTATCCGTGCAGCTTTGCCGTCGATCAAGTGGATTTGAGACCAGTTTAGCTACAAAGCCCGAACTCGATCCAGCTCAATTAACTCTATATATGATTATACCGGTTTGAAGATAAATGATGAAGAACACAAATTTTCCCAAATATATTTATTCTAAATTTACCGATTTTCCGATAAATGTTCAAGATCTTTAGCAAGGAGACAAAGGGAAAAATTACCGACCACTTGACGATGTACATGCATTTACAAAAAGGCTGGTAAGGGTATACAGACGCAAAATATAAAACCAGAATTTAGTCAGTTTTAAAATAAAGTGTTAACATTTAGAGACCACATAAACGTTGAGCATGATGTAACGCTTAGGTATTTATAATCAGTAATGAAAGATTTATGTAATTTGAACTGAACGTCGATTACAGTTCATGGTGCATTTTGTACTTAGATAGACTTTCAAGGTGCATGACTAAATCTCCGACTACTCATCAATACATTAAAGCATTGGCCAATAGGCTTAATGAACTTGAGTAGTTCGATTTTAATGGAGTATCATAAACTTGTGGTTCTTCATTGGAGTTAAGAGGCAGTAACCGTGCCTCCTGTTAGGACTGCGGGGAAACCCCATCAATTCTTATATGTGAAAACGGTTTGGTGACCATACGTGATATGTCAATCGATCATTCAGCGAAACAACGATCAGAATGGATTTTCCGCGAAGTATGGGTCGAAATTCAAATCCACAGCACGAAAGTGATGATCTCAACTTATAGGGTGTGAATCGATTCAATTGCTTATTTTTGAAGGAGGTTGACTGCCGGTTCTATTTGAATATGAAAGCTGCAATCCAATATAGGTGATGTTTGAACTAGTTGTGTAACATAGTGAGATTTAGAACGTATTTAATTTAACCTTCCAAGTGGGGCCAGAAAGTTGTTAGTGGTGGTTCCTCAGTACTGGAGAACGTCAGGTTATTACACTTAAAAATATTGAACAAAAACAGGGTGTGATGGTCTAAGCAAGCAACATGACAAAATCTTTCCGTACGATAGGGGGGGATGAATTTCAAACTCTGACAATATCATTTGCTGTCTAAAACAGTCGTGAAGGCTTTTCGATGGACATAGAATTGTATAACGTGTTCCGTGAAAGGAGCCCGACTTTGCGACAAGTGAAGGAGATGCTTGGACATTTCTAGTTGTAAGCTAGACAAGGTGAAAAAATGTAACCCTCTAGCAAGATTACGGAAAATACCTGAATACCGTACGGCCTGTAACAACATAAAAACTCTTGATGCTGTTGAAATCAATACTGTTTTCTAGAAATCAAAACGTGCTGTTATGTTTTTGCTACCTAGGGATTACGTAGTTGGGTAGATGTGACAGACTAATGTGTCCCCAATGAACTTGCGCAGTTATTCTGTAAGAATAGATGTGCAAGACGAATTTCCTTATGGTGTTTTAATGACATCGATGCATACACAATGGATCAGTTTCATGTAGTTTTTCAACAGTCGGCAGTGTTGCACCGTTGAATGCATTGTACTGAAATACACGCGAAATATTTGGCGGATTTAATTCGCACCATTTCTTGTTGCGCAGATATGTGCTTCACAGAAAGGATAGTGTCATGCGAAAAAAGAAGTTGAGATGCATAAAATGAAGGAAAATTCAATCACTTGCTGGAATTTAGATTCAACTCCTTAGTCTTGAACGACTGATGTTATTTAGCCGCTTTTTACTCCAGGAATCTTGCGGCGGTATTTTGTTGCCGAGAAATGTATAAATGCTTATAGAAATAGGACAATGTGTTTCACTTTTTCCTACTAGCAAAAGTGTTTTCACTAATGCATGACTCTTAAAGTGTCTTTCATTCGATGGAGAGTGAATACCCTCCCACACTTTTGACGCCAACGACCTAACCGTAGTTGGTCGACATTTGAGCATGTCTTTCTTTGATGCGAATATGACGATAATAGTTATCGAACATTCAGTACTGCCTAAGTATATCTGCAAAGGACTTAACCAAAACTTCAAAGTACTGTTCGCCCATAAATCGTGACAGGCCATCTAGTCCTCGACTGTAAGCTGCATCTTTCCTCTATATACAGCTGTGCGTTCAACAAAGATGGAAGTTTCACTTAAAAAGGCAGATTTACGTACAAAAGACGATGGAGGATCCAGTGAACTTCTAAACTTGCGTTTCAACTATTTAATATGGCAAAATGGTTTCTGTATGAAGCACTTGATATCATTTGACTACTTCATTAACTTCTACATCTTGTAGTGCCAATCGTTAAGTAACAGTGTGTGCATACACGAGGCAACAAAGTGATGTAGATCACCTGAGATTACGGATGAAAAAACCTTTTATCGCTAGCTCATTTTTAAAGTTTAGAATACAGTTCTTTTATTCGATAAAGTGTTCTGAAATGAAGGTATGAAAATTTGTTTAGTGTTAGGGTGCTTATATAGTTATCGCCTTCCACCACAATGCACAAGTCAGTCTAGGAAGTACTCAGTAAATTCAAAATTAGTAGCTTCACTCAACTGGACAATCTTGCATTTCATATCGGCAGACCTGAAATGTGTAAAATATGAAACTAAGTCCCCGTAGTTTTGAAACGAAATGTTACCGGAGTCAACTTTTAAGACTTTGTGTGAACTACGTTTCGTTTGACCGATTTTTTAAAATTCAGATTCACTCAGATGGTATAGGAACACACAACCGTAAACATCCATGACATTAATATCTTCTTGTCGACGAATACTTTTTGTGTAATTCTGTTGCGGTCATATGTTCAAATGATGTAGATTAGGTTTAGCTACGTAGATGATGATACAGTACAAGAACGCTCTATAAAGTTCGACAGAAGTGTGCAAACTTTCTAGTAGTCTTCTGCGATCAAGACTATGATATTTGTTACTTTAACTATCTGTAACTTTTCCTTTCCTTGTAAGCTGAAATCAATTAGTTATGTATGATTGATTTGCAAGCCTGTATTATGCAGTACAGTTCCAGACAGAGTTGAGAATGCCTTTTGAAAACCATTTTGCGGTGATCTACCATTCTGATACTTGTGCTCGGGTGTGGGTCATTTCTGTTCAGTTTACGTGACGTTTCTGAAATATAATAACATTGGACCAACTACCCACTGACTTGTTAGTGGTAACTGGAATAAGCTGTTAGCAAATATGATGGTTGTTTAAAATCATACATTTTGCCAATGGTTATTATTTCTAAATTGCATAAGTTTCAACCGGAATATGTGTATATTGTGCAGACCAGTGTGATCGATATAAAGTATTGATGTATAACAAGGCAACGCGATTGAGAAACTAGGCTACAAACCTAGATATATAATACACGGTCTTGTAACGATAGAAGCTTTCTTGTAAGTTAAGTGACAAAATCTGAAAATGCCGCAACCCGACTTGGTAGCCACTGGATAACCTCTATTTGGTCCACTAGTTGTATCGATGACCGTTAATTGATCAGGAAGCAGCTAATTTGCTTCTCTTGTGTTTGGCGTTTGTTGGTGGTCTAAAGTAGGCAATCCTTGATCGATCCATCCCTGCGTTGACAACCTGAAAGACTATCCACATGGCAAATTACTATGCCAGTCATATTATGGGTAAGGGTGCAGTCGAAGTTTAAAGACTTTGTAGCCTTAAAGTATTCTGTCTTGTTACACATGTTGAAATGATGTGTGACGATATTCTATTGTTAGAACTGAGAAACGATTTTTGTTCAGTCTACTAGTCAAGACATCCGGTTCTGAATATACGTTGAACTGGGTTTTCAGTAGTTTTGTCGCACAACTAGACCAACAATAAGCTTAAGAAGATTTGTGTGATCAGATTGTCCCTCTCAATTTACATACCGAGTATGTTGAACCACAAAAGAGATACAAATTATCTGTGTGAAGTTTAGGTAACATCTGAATGTTGACTGTTACAAAGATCATATACCTTTAAAAAGAATTTGATGACTGCTTACAGATTGCCAACAGCTAACCAATTCACTGGCGGAGTGTTTAAAAAGTTACCAAAAACAGTTGTTGACTTGCCTGAGTATCGTCCTCAATGGTTTTTTAAAGACGTCATCTTGACGATTAAGAGTAACGTTCACATTAGGTGTATGCCGTCAATCATCCGGTACATTTAAACTGGAAAGTAATATACATTCTAAATATTCAATTACACTTTACTTTCACTACTAATCCTCCCTAATTGAGACGACAATACATGGATGCTTCCCTAATACGTTCTTGTATATTTTAAAATGTCGCCACTTTGCATTTGAGAACCACGACCATGAAGCTGCACTGTATAAGTTAGTATGGGTGAACTATCAACACTTTGACGAGAATCTGCTTCCAATTCACGTGGCCATTGGAAACCGAAGACTGGTAAAGCTCCATGGTAATTTATTTGAGTAAACTTAAGAGGATCCTAATCAATGGAACTTAAAAGCATTGGTGATATGGCCTTACCGTTGAGTTCTATTCACCAGAACAAATTGGCCTGTGATAAAGTTAAGCCAAAATTGGTTCTGTTCCAATTAATTGGGTCGATTTTATGTTTCAGTACAACCAAATCGACTAAAAAATGGTCTTTTTATTCCATTGAGAAGCGAATGCAAAAGTCGGATTCTGAACTTTATTAAGATACTGGATTACTTGAAATAAGTAACTGTATGTTACAAATGTTCCTTTATATCCAAGGAAAATGATCCAAAATTCTAGTGATTTAAGCTTGGTAAAGCATCAAGGTAAGGTTACAAGCTTCTTATCTACGGATTAGAAATGCCTACAGTTAAAAACCGTTTTACACACAATATCTCATAGCTAGGTCAAACAAACCTTTTTAATAAGATAAAGGATTACATTTTCGAAAGATGTTGAAAAAATTACTCTAATATTATTTTTGAACTGTGGAAAATCTAGTTGAACGTTCGTGGTGTATACCGAATGGTGCTCAAGCCTTTCCGCCTCTCGGCAATTATTAAAACCATCACCAAGTAGTTTGAATAAACAAGTTGAAAGAGTTTTCGTACTTGAATACGGATCGTTTAGAGCGGGTAGGAGGATACTCACAACTTCTGTATAGGTGAGTATTAGAAGATAAGATGTCTTGTTCAAAGACATTTTGTTCGCTTGTCATCAGTTATTCCAAAGCATACGATACAAGCTATTTGCAAGGGGCGGATGTAGAAACCAGAGTTGAAGATAGTACATTTGTTGATGGCAAACCAATGGCTTCTACATGTACTTAAATGATAATCTCATGTTGCTTCTGATGTGGACTTCTCAAAAAATACCGGTCAAAGGTTAAATAGTGAAGACTATTGATGACGGTGACTTGGATAGTGAAAATTATGAAAGCAAGGGTCAGATTGAACTCTAAGATTAATATCCGGTTAAGACTGAAGTAAATACAGAAAAGGATAAAAAAGGAATATGAAGTAAGAAGATGTAGGGGTTACCAAGGCAAAGCGAAGTTATAAGAACGACCAGACAACATGAAAGTAACTTCTATGTGATGGTGACTAAAAGCTTAAATGTGACAAATTGGTCATGTTCTATACGAATTCCGCAACACAATAGTCAGAACAAACTTCTCACAGGTACGACTACAGTGGTATGAATTTCGACTAGGGGTGAGAGATGTATTACTGATTACCTCCACTAAGAGCAAAATCTTAGTCCGGTACATCTGTTTGAAACGGGCTAGGTGAAACGTTTATGACAATTGCAGAAGTTGTGACCAAACGTCAGTGGCCTTTAATATGTCGCGAATAAAGTGAGGTCGTCTTTATTGAAATATACGACAGAATGTGGTATTTTTTATTTCGAAAGCAATCCGGAAATTCACTGTGACAGAGTATGTAGCGATTTTAAATAAGTTTATCGATTAATTTCGAAAGTGTCATCTCTTATAAGCCGCCTTAATTTTTTTGATGTGGAGACAGTTTGTTAACTTTTGGAGCGGAAATTCACATTATCCTGACTTTGATTTAGATGAGGCTGAGGAAAATGGATACACCGTTTACTCCGGTTTGCGTTTTGCTCCTCACGCATCAATCGGAAGCGGAATTACTCCAAAGTTTGCTTTTGAATAACACTTAATGAACAGTTACTATTTGGAACATAAATAGTTTACAAAATTTTTCTAGTTTTAGTTCGACAGTGATGAGATATTAGTATGCAAATTTGGACAGTTATCACCGGTTTGGTCAATGTATGAATATACGATCACTCAGGCGGATTTGTACAAGTAGGATTAATTGAAGAATTTACCGACGTATCTTTGTTGAAAAGTTAACGTTAGGTTTACGGAACACAATTAGCAGAAGTCACAAAAGATCGTACACATGGCAAGCACAGTCAAAGTGACAGTATAAAATCTATTCATTACAACAAGTCTACAACGCCCTAGTAAGAAATTTCGGTGGTCCTAATCGCTGGGTTATCGATTAGAGTTAACGTGAAATGTATCTAATATCCAGTAGATCGGGCGGGCTGATCGTTACTCACAAGCAAAAGTGACTGAACTTTCAGATATGATAATTTACCTGATGTGTGCTTGACAGTGCAGTGAAGAACACTTGTCTTTTGAAGACGTTGTTAGAGTTCTAATCCCAGTCGTGGTAAAGATGTCCACTATCGATTAGAGTTAACAAGAGCGAAATCACTGTTGCGCCATCCATTGTTTCACAAAACTTATCGTTGCTTCCTCATGATAAATCTCCAAATCCTGGTTTCACTTATGTTAACGATACTGAGGGACTGAGAAGAGAATTTACAACGAACATTGTGTAACTAATTCATCTGGTCACTGTGCGAAAATATGCTTTCCGCTATCATGGTTGATGTTTAGTTAAGCGTGCATCCGATTCCATTTGTTCTACTGACTAACAGTTTGCATAAGTGCCGACAATTTTTTCGTACGCTATCAACATAGCGCTATTTGGGAGCAATGCACAAAAGCATTAGGTTGGATTAAAGATCACGTAGAAGTCTTTTCAGACCTTTCCAAAATATTCAACCTATTTGGCCCTTGCATAATCTCGTTTCTGTGACTCCTCAAACTTAAAACTCACGTTTAAAATGTTCAGAACAGCACAACACATTTGGATATATCGCAGAGTTCTGTACTCTGACTGATAACGTTCAGGTTTTTATTCATGCTCAGAGTTTTACAAGTTGCAAACTCTCCACTGTGGTTATATGATGACACCATAGAAGTTTTACCCGCTGTGAACAGACTAATGAGGAATAAAAGTTTCAAAGAAAACTAGCTGCCCTTAAATAAAACCAAAGTTCTATAACACCGCTTTGCCGTTCACGCTGGATAGCGAAAGATGAGTATCCTTGCCAACGAACGCCATCTGGAATTGATACGTTTAGATGATTTGGGCTTCCAAACAGCGTCTCGGGGCCACAATAATTAATTCGGTGCCGATGATGTTCACTACACTGTGTAGGATGTTGAACACCACAAACTTTTTTAGTGCTCATTGCTTAGATGACGTAAATGCCTTAGCGTTTTGACCATGCCTGGTAAAGAACATTGCATTTTTTGTTGGTATGCGGCAAAGGATGAAAAGGCGGGCTACAGCACTTTCCACTCTGACTCGTCCGAACAGGTTGTTAGAACTAAGCCAGTTTTATATGTTGTATCTAGATGCTACAAGTAGCAGAAGGTTAGATCATAAAATCTTACACTAAACCCCATACGTTACAAAACTCATTCTTATGCAGTCACAATAAACATTTCCGAAATTATTGGCCAAAGTCCCAGTAAAAATAGCCCACTTCCCTCAGCTTTTGAATATGCTCGATTCGGAACGCCATATTCAGGCTTTGTGTAGCAGCGTTGTCTAATTATAGTTACAAGTCCTGATGGCTTAGACATAAGAATCATCCCCATAGTGTGAATTCATGCCCGCCTGTCTATAACCGCTTATATATATAGCAGTTTCTTCTACATGTTGGTGTATGCTCGTTACACGTTTGACAGACTATAAATGAGCTTATTTCCTGTGACCAGTTTATACTTCCATTTTCCTCCAGAATGTTTACATTTGTGCTTTTGTAACTAATGACTTTCACAATTGATCTTGCCGAGACCATTTTGCTGTCCGTCTGTAACCAATTCTAGACCGTTCAACAAATATTTAGACATGCGCAGAAAATCTAAGTTTTATTCATTCCGTAATTTTTCAATAAACTTGATGTATACCACAACCAGATTCGTACCTCAAAAACCTTAGATCACTGAACACACGTTTTCAGTTTGACTTTTGTTTATTCTGTTAATTTTATTCCATATTTTAATTCTTTTACTTTTTTTATAGTTTATTCTGGTAATTCTTTTCAGTTTTCGGAATTCATTGTTAAATTGAAAAACTGTGTAGATACGAATCTGTGCACTTATAAAGCAATGGCTATAATCTTAAAAGGAAGTTGGGTCGTGTAGATCCTAGTTTACCCCCATCTCAAAGTGTTTGGGTTAATAGACTGGTTCGCGTCACTGTTATCCCCAATTCATGAATACAAACAAGGCATATCCTGGATTGTCCATTTGAGGATGAACATCATGGACAAAGCACCTCATAGTAATTTCTCCGTTGTACAGTTAACGGAAGTAAGTAAATATAAGTCGGGGCGATTTGTACATATCCTAGACAAGTGTGCGTTGCCATTTCGGGCATATTTAGAAAGTGATGTTTTTGAAACGGATAACACACATTTTCTAATAGTTTGTTTATGGTGAGGAAAGGTCAATTCATATTATTAGATGGATGATTCAAACAAATTGGCAAAAAATCTCACATCTAAACATGTTCATCAAATTGATTATCGAATTCTACAAACTGCCTGCCAAACACAGATAACGTCTGTTATTTGGAACACACATCCATGTCTCCAATAGAATCTTGGGCACAAATGATATGACAAATGTCAATTTAACACAAATTAATTGATTGCAAGTGTCCGAAATTTTGAACCACTGAGATGCATTTCAGTCTTGTAAAACACTTTCAAAGTTGAATCCATAAATCTGGACAGATAACATTTTGAAATTACATCGTGCGGTCTTTTAGAGACAGTACTAATCGATTTACGATAATTTTAGAAAAAATTTACATGAAAAATATGACTCTTAAAAACTCCAGATTCGATTTAATTAAAACAGCCTGACTCTACGCAACTTAGCTGGAAGAGCAAAGTTATGCAGAGCTATGTTGTCACTACCATTGGTTCCGGTCGCAGTTCATAATTTCTACAAATGGATCTGACTTACATTGATCGGGTCCACCTTACTCATTCTTATTGCAGTTCCTTTCTCCATAGACTGGAGTAAACCAGTCATACTTATTTTGTCTTCACACTAACAAGCGTCTAAAATCGTCCCGGAAAGGACACATTGATGAGATCAGTGACCATTGGTGAGTTAGGTAAGAAGTATGTCCAGCAAGTAGGATCTCAACAGCACCACACATGAAGAAATCCAGCCCACGGACCTAAGGTCAACAGCCAGGAAAAGTAACTCACATACCTTTCTGAAGCCGTGATGAGCAGAATCCCATGATCTATCCAACAAGTATCTGGACTGCCACTCAGACACGTACTGACGAATTTTCGTAGCTCACGATGAGAATGTTTTCGGTGTTTGGTTGTCCCCCGGGCTATTTGGTTAGCTTGGAAGCTGTTTGTTACTACGTTAGTTGGTGGTATCAGAACTATTTTACTTGAAGCAACTTGTCTTTAATAACCTCCTATTTTATGATGTTCATTAATAACTCAAGACATGAGGCCACAAGAAAAATGCTGAGAGTGTAAACGTCGAGCATTCCCAGCTGTTAAAGGTCGACCGGTCAAAACCAAAATGTGAGTGATAGACAATGAATTTCATGAACATTGAATTGTCAACTGTTCCGAAATCTGATCGACTCAGAGATATTTTCTGAATCCACGTGTTAGTTGTTGGAATTTTATTTGAAATTTAGACTCCGGATAAATTTTCATATATATCTTTCATACAATTATTTCATGACTTTAAGACATGCCTCCTGTATGAAAATCATGAAATAGGAGGTTCCAAAAGATAACCTGTCAACAACTAACGTAGTGACAAAGAGCTTGCCAGCTAATCAAGTAGCCCGGGGGACAACCAAACACCGAAAACATTCTCATCGTGAGCCACGAAAAATCGTCAGTACGTGTCTGAGTGGCAGTCCAGATACTTGTTGGATAGACCATGGGATTGTGCTCATCACGGCTTCAGAAAGGTATGTGATTTATTTTTCCTGGCTGTTGTGCTTCAGTTCGTGGACTGAATTTCTTTGTGTGGTGCTGATGAAACACAATTTGTTCGAAAAAGCTACTGTTAACCTTGCTAGCTATGTTTGTGTCCATCGGCTTTTTTATTGAGGTTGCTAGGATTTTAGGTTGTAAACAGTCGGGAATGCTATTGTCGCATTTAAAGAGTTTCTACTATACAAGTCGGTGGCAGCGTATAAGTGAGCTGCGGTTTTACAGAATTTGAAAATTGGCATCTATCGCCCAAACCAAAGTAGGTGCCAATTTCAACGTTATCAACGAAATATTTTCATTTATCATAATGAATTAAGTAGTGTTCACTTCATATGTTATGAAACTTCCCAATTACAGTTTGAATCGATAAAACAACAGTGTCGTTTTGAAACATGTTCTTTCAAATGTAAATGCATTTGAACATATTAGTCAAACTCAATAATTCTGCGTTCGACGAACAAAAAATTCGTTTGCCTAGTCGTGTAGTTGCATATGTGAAAAAGATAGTTCACTTATTACCAGTCAATCGTGCCGACTTGACAGGTGGGCTAAACATTTTGAAGAGCATTTCAGTTGGCCTCAATCAGACCATGTGGACGACGGGACCAAAATGATCAGTTATTGCGTTCCAGACGGCCCTCCATCGGAAGCAGAAGTGGTCCTGGAGCTCAAATTATTGAACCGTAATCAGGCTGCTGGACCAGATCTCCTCTCTCCTTCTCTTTTCAAGGATGGTGGAGAGAAGTTGATATCAGAACTGACAAAACTCCTCCAGACGATCTGGGAGACTGAAAGGGTGCCTCGTGATTGGTGCTTATCAACAGTCATTCCCGTTTTCAAAAAGGGGGCCCGAAGTCTATGTGACAACCACAGAAGCATCGGTTTGGTGTCAATTGCGTTCAAGTCACTCGCTGGTCTCATTTTACGTTGGCTCATCAAGCCAAGAGAAAGTCGGATACGCGAAGAACAAGCAGGATTCCAGTCCGGTCGAGGGTGCGTTGATCATATTTTCACCTTGCGACGGATCTTGGAACATCGGCACTGTTACAGACAGCCGACAGTCGTGGTCTTTTTGGGCCTAAAGGCTATTTTCGATTCAGTTGCTCGTAACGTTCTCTGGAGCTGCCTTCTCCGCAAGAGAGTACCAGAGAAATACGTGAATCTACTGAGATCACTGTATGCTCACTCTGCAAGCAGGGTGAGAGTTTATCGTCAACTGTCTCGGGCGTTCATCACCTCTAGTGGTGTTCGTCAAGGGTGTCCGATTTCCCCCTTCTTGTTCAATTTTGTCATGGACGACATTCTGGAGGGTGCGCTTCGGGAATCCAGTGGGCTTGGTGTTGAGCTTCTTCCTGGCGCTAGATTGACCGATCTGGACGACATTGTCTTACTTAGCCCCTCTGCCGAAAACATGCAGACCATGCTGGACAGGTTGAGCGACCGGGCTGGTTTGTATGGAATGCGCTTTGCACCTTCAAAGTGCAGTGTTGCTTCAAGACTGGGGCACTTCAACTCTTATCTTCTTCATTGCAGGTAATCCGCTTGAGAATGTGGACAGTTTCACATACCTGGGTAGCACTATCTCGTCAGCCTGTAATATTGCTGACGAGATATCAGCGAGGATCGCAAAGGCACGAGTTGCCTTTGCCAAACTGCGTCATCTGTGGCGTCGAAAAGACGTCCGGTTGTCGCTGAAAGGAAGAGTATATAATGCCTGTGTACGTTCCATTTTGCTTTATGGTTCGGAAACGTGGCCTGTTCACAAAGAAGATATCAACGGGCTTGCTGTGTTTGACCACCGTTGTCTCCGCCAATTGGCCCATATTAAGTGGACTCATCGCGTGAGCAATGTGGCAGTTCGCCGGCGCGTATTCCGGAACGCTCGGGATGGGCGATCAATTGGTCAATTAATCACGGTACACAGCTTGCAATGGTTGGGTTACGTACTCCGTATGTCATCTGATCGTTTACCGTACCGGGCATTATATGCTGAGGCCACCAACAGTTTGGTCAAACCACGTGGTGGTCAAGCAATAACGTGGTCACAAAATATGAAGACCTTGACTGCTCCATTGAGCAACGTGGGTAGGTGTCGCCTGCCTGGCTGGGGTCCTCGTGATCACTCAAACCGCTGGTTAGAGACGCTATCCGAGATGGCGATGTGTCGCAGTCAATGGCGGACCTGTATCCATACCATTTCCAATTCTTCTTGTTAGTCTTCTCTCATTAATTCTCAGCCTCCTCAGTAACCTTTTCTTCTAGGATATTCTACGTCACTTTTGAGGTGAACGGCGGCCCGAGCCACTACCTTTTGGTCAGGCTCATGGCTGTTATGATGATGATGATGGTTTAGATTGTTGATTTGACTGACATTGCCCTTCAAACTAGTCTTTGTTTAGAGCGGTAAGTTTTCTAACGCAATATGTTGCTATCCAGCGTAATATCTGTAATGGTCCTAGTATGATAGGTTATTACGTCTCCGTTTGGTAGAATGATTGTCCAGTTTTGACTTTACCGTAATTAACAATGTCTTGGCTAATCGCATCCGGTTAGTTCAATAAACATGAACTGGTAGAGACTGGTTATGGTATTGGTCGACTCTGCGAATCCGTCCGATCCAGAGTGGGCTCAACACAGTTTGATTAACATTTTTAGTTAAGTTGTTTCTCAGTGCTGGTCGATTCATCATTCCCCGAACCACAGTTGGGTTTACAGTCAGTTTACATTTTTGTAGATATTGCTGTAATCCGTAGCTAAAGAGATTATATGCAACATCATATAGTTTGAACCATTCTGTGTTCCGCTGCTAACATGTAAACCCCATATAGTTTAATGGATTTTCCTTAATGCTTACCAAAAAAAAAATTAGTAACGTATAAAGTCCATGCCATCTTTTATGAACTGACTGGCTCTTTCTGTCCATCGTGAGCGACGGTCGTCTTCTTCATGTGATTTGAAAATTATCCTTAGTCTGCGTTTAGTCATTAGAAACATACATACATCCTACCTGATCTACTACAACCAAGATTATGAAAGCCTGTTTACTGCGACAGACTAAAAACGTATCACAGTCTTTCGCTTGACCGAAATGTTCATTTATCAGTGGTACATGAGTAGAAGAAATAATCCAACTAAACTAGCTCTCTCCCTTCACACAGTAATGATTGGTCTGTTTGATTGGAGTCTAAGGTTTCCGGCTTGGAAACGGAACTACATACTGTCCTCTGTGTGTTCTCGAATCGAGGCATGCTAAATTATGAGAATTCTTGAAAGGTCTACGTTGGGTGCGTGTGTCAGCTTGTCACGTGCCTCTGCTTATATATTGCACATAGCATACGTCGATTCGTCAAGTACCAGCTGAGAGCAGAACGTTAGGATCAACCATCTCTTTCCACTCTTTGTTGTTCTTTTTTTGTATTCTTTAGGTTGTACAAGTTTAGTAGAATTTTGTTTGGCCTAATCGTGTATATCTTTTGTTTAGACATGCTGTTCATCATCATGGGATACCTCTCACTGGTAAAAGGTTCCTCTAACCTTGCGTTTGACTATAAAGCAGAATGGTTGTCGTGGTCAGACAATGAACATGACATCTCTTACAAACGATATTTTGCGATCCCAGCTCAAACTATACGCATCACGCAACATTGGAGGTAACACACACTGACATGATGTAAGGTTAGCCGTCTCGATAAAACATGTCTTCTAGCAGTTCACCACTGTGGCTAAATATTTTTAACCTGCAACCAAACTACACTTTTCCCATCAAAAGGGTAATTTGTATGCAACCCTTGATTTACGCACTGAATCTCAACTACTGCCCCATTCAGCACCTAAGTTTTACGCGATTGTGACTGACAAAAAATTGGCTAGTGAAAGTCCGAAACTAAATAGTGATGGTTTCGGCATAGCACAACCGTTAAAGTAAGGCATACAGACGCAATGTGAACATGCCGTCGGGTGCTGTTAACAATCAGAATCTGTTGAGTTTACTAGCGGAAAGCTCGCCCGACATTTTGATAATAATCACGAACCCGAGCCCTGATTGATTCCGTAATATATGTTCACTGCTGCTGGTAAGATTAGAATTGTATTTTTTTAATATAACAGCTAACATGCAACCATCGTTTTACCTCCGCCAATATATTCTCTAACCTGACTAAACAACCGGCTGTTTAGAGGAATGTGTGTGAGAGTTTGTTCACTATTATGAGAATATCTGATGTCTGTGTACGGTTTGGAGAGATGTACGATAGTAGTGCTACCTGTGTCTATATGGCTGTTTTTGTGCAAGTATTTCGAGAGCTCACTAGATGTTTGACGCGCAATCTGTTGACGACAGTCTTGCTCAGTAATCTCACTTGCTGAAAAACAGGGCGATAAACTGAAACTACCACTTCTGCTAGGCGGGAATGGTCTTACAGAAAATTCAGGTATCTTTGTTCTTTCATCTGTCCGACGAACCAGTTATTATAGTTGGATTAATCGGTGTCTACATCCACCGGATTTAGCTAAGAAGCATAGTTGGTAAACATCTGTTTCACTTTTTTCCGACTGTGGCCAGTTGGTAAAAAACGTTTTCTTTGCATACCGATCAACAATGAGTGGGCGATCTACGTTTTAAAAGCTTAGTGATGCTCCGGATATCCACACTTCAATGCCAGAGTGTGATACCGGGTCGAGTATTCGTTAGAGAACATAACCGTTTTCAATATTCAAACAAAGCCGTCGGTTCACTGTACTTGCGTGGCCTTTGGTGAAAATAAGTTTATCATTCCTAGGCTTAATCACAACTATATGTTCCGACGAATTTGAATCATTGTCTTGAAGCGTTTGCGAAACGATACTGATCCTATTCTCATCACATGCCTTTTGTCCGTTATCATCTTCATGTTAATCGTCCCGTTGTACTTAGGCTACGACAGAGTCCTGGCAATTATGAATGTGGAAACGTAGGGTAATAGGGTTTTCAATTAAAGCTAGAATTGCTGTAAGTTATGACCACAATGAGGTCGAATTGCTATGCGACTCGATTTTCATTTGAGCCGTGAACATAATCGGACCGTGATATTGTGGTTATCACCACACTATCGGACACTTTATCATCAGTCGCCCCCTTGAATCTTGGCTGGCTTGAGCTTGTTCTGGATGCACCCAGCCCTACCTTAACAGGTGTAGTAGGCTGGGATCATTTCTGTCTGGTCAGTGATTTTGTCAGGCTTAGTCCATGTCGATCACACCTGAGCACCATAGGTGTACCGAGTATAAACAAATGATAATTAATGTGTAAGTACAGATTGTGATGTTACTTTTATGGGCTGGCAACCTTCGGTCGTGAATGATACACCTGTGGACAGAAGTTCTAATTCCATAGCACGTATAGTAAGATTTTGTCAGTGCAGTTGAACGAGCAGAAAATACTCAAAGCTGATAGGCCAACCTGTAGATCGTACAATAAAGCAGCGCCCTTTAAACGACCACAGATGTTTAAGAATAATATTCTCCTTGTTTATTCTTTACGGCAAGTGATCTTGTATACTTGCGCATAACTTCTGCTTAAAGTAGGCATTGGTACGATTTGCATAGCGAATGGCTTTTTTCACCTTACCTCAGTTCTGTCCAAGGTAAAAAATTGGACCGCATTGTTATTGGACTTTGCGATGTTAGAAAAACCCATGAAACATCGGTTTGTTATTATCTTACGGGTTTGTATTACAAGATCTACGCGTAAACTCA
Organism: Paragonimus skrjabini miyazakii; assembly: GCA_014338405.1. NCBI lineage: Eukaryota > Metazoa > Platyhelminthes > Trematoda > Plagiorchiida > Troglotrematidae > Paragonimus > Paragonimus skrjabini miyazakii. Next base: position 122,342 of record JTDE01001327.1, on the reverse strand, counting down.
ATCGAAGCAGTAACTTTTCACGGTTGATCATTGTTCCTCTGAGTTCATTGTTCTCACGTACTTCTCAGAGGGCTGCACATTCAATCCGGTCTTGGATTCGAGAATCAAGACTGTCGACAGATAAAACCTAGAATAATGCTTCTGTTGAGATTGATGAATGCAATGGTTATTTCGTAAATTAACCTCACCAGCACAACAACCGTCTAGTCCAGGCTGGTCGCGTGTAACATTAGCCCGAGCAGGGCATGACCAAATACAATAGCAATCTGAGAAACCCAAAACAACAGTCCGAGAAAGTTAAACAGTGGTTCAGTGAACAGTCGAATATTACCGATCTGTCGGTCAAAAATCTCCCAATGGATAGAAGAACTAGTTGCGTTAAGCAAATCAGATGACTGCACTTTTGACTAACGGGTGAACTGCATCCATTTCATCGGACCCCATCGAACCTGCTGTGCGTCTTGGAATTTGATAACGAAAGATGTTCAAAGGGTAGTCGGTTTATTAAACAATGGATAACGATTCGTACACTAGCAGTTTCTCTGGATATAGTACTTTTATCAATACGCCGTCAAGTTCAGTAGTATGTCACGTTCGAATTGTAGACGTCAGATTAAATGGTTTTAATTGCTGGGTAGCCTTCATTGTGTTAATTGGTCAATTGTTTAATGAGCAGCGGTTGTGGATCTGATCACGCAGTAATGTGCCTGGGACAGTCGCGCCCCACAACAATGAAGTAGACTATTCCAGAAAAAATATCGAAAGAGAAGGTGAGCAGTTGAAAGAATATGACCAAATAGATGTATCAGAAACGTTGCAAATCAAGAACTGTCACTGACCACAGTTTGTTCCAATCCTGGGGTAACGTTTTCACTTGCTAATTTCAATTATCTTAAGGTTACCGACTAAGCAAAGGGCATTCGCCAAATACCGCCAACGGTATAGTCGAGGTATGCACACTTTCTGATGATATTATTGCTTGACAACCCCACGGTTATACCCGATTGGTAGTAGTCTCAGTAAACATTGGACCAAGCGGTAACCACCAGCTGGCATGCGAAGTACGTTACCAACCTATCGAAAAATTGGCTTATTTTTACTACTTCATCAGTTGCATTGCCTGAGTATCCAATCACGCGATGATGAACTTTCAAGAAGACGTTGCACAATTTGCTTGTCATCGAAGCATTCACAATAACACTACCACTTGTAAAATTCGTTTTTCGGTGTTGTGCTTGAAATGAAGTAGAAGAAATTAACTTCTATCTTGTGTGTATTGACATCTACGTTCTGAATTCCATTTTTGGAGCGCAAACAAGTTATCGTTAGGCAATCGAATAAGTTCATCGTTTAGTCGTACTACAGATGATAAAGCGTTTTCAGCCGGGATTTATACAACAAACCAGTACAAACAAACGCATTGGCAAATAGAACAGCTTGAAATTGGTCGGTTAGAACACAAGTTGAAGCGTGGCAACTATCCACAAACAACTTTGTCCACTATAAACAGACTGTGGTAGAGATAGCCAGTTCGATACACATCTGACCACGCACGTCTGCTAAACTATGTTGCTTTGAGAAATGGATTCCATGAAAGATTTAGCTTTCCTGTTTTAGTCTTGGTGTTTTATGCCTTATGCGTACTGTGGAGGTCATCTTGCATACGTCGTAGACAGTACCGACAGTTAGCTCTGCGATACTTGATGTTGCGGCCAAGTTTGATGATTCAAAGTTTAAGTCACATCTCTCCAATTAGAATCAGATAACTTTCAGTGCCGTACATTATTTTAATTTGTGAACACAGCGACATAAAAATACGCTGCCACCGGGCGGTCAACCAGAGCCGCTCTAATGGCAGGTTGCAGCACAATAGATACATTGAGCAATCGTGAGTTCATGAAAATTACGAGGATACGTCACCAGCGAGACTTGGGGCATTCTGAGTCATGTCACCATCTAAACTGCTGCATATATCGACCAAGGCAACAGAAAGTGTACACATATTTTATCGTCTACTAGCTGAAGGTAAACAGTTAAGACCAGATTGAGAATTTGGAGACAACAAATTTCTGACAGTACACAACCACAATAAGACTTTGAATAATGAGACCATCACATAAGCTTGTAATAAGTGTGACTTTGTTCGTCTGCCTGACTTAAATCATCCAATTGAAACTGGTATTTACAACTGACCTTCGGAAAAGATTTCCATCTAAACAGAAAGCAAGGCAACATTCAAACATTGTGCTTGCCTAATGGATACTTGTTCATTGTTAAATGCTTTATATCATACTGGCGGCTCTTAAATATATTTTGGCCGTATTTATTACATTCACGGTGGAATTGTTGTGCTGGAAATATTTCTTTTGTGTATTTGTATTTCTTTCGTACTGTTCCCAGCAGGCCACGACTAATGACATCAAGCCTCATGTCCATGAGCTAGGTGACCATTATTTTTCTCGTGAATTCCTTGCATAGCCAAAATGGATGATACGTTCGCGTTCGTTGTAACGGTCCTGTTGAAATTTTATTGCACAGTTGAGGGGCGGAAGTGGGACACATTGTTTGACTCGTCTGTACTGTTGATTGGTGTGACATTAGAAAGTATGGTAAGATTAGTATGTGTTTAGTAGTAAAAATTTGCCGGAAACACAAAACCGGTGTCGTGATAACTGCTACTCATCAGGTATGTGTACGTATAACCCTTAAGCGCATACTACTTAGCTTACAGTACCTTGTAAAATCATTATAATACCATTCAGGAGCGTGAGACAGACTGAGTATCTGCACAGTTCCAGTTAGTGCTGCTAACATCGGCGCTCATCTGCATACTCCACTGAATTTGAAATAGAAGGCAAAACCAACTCACAAGTGAGTTCGAATCGACAACAGTAGAAAATCTTAGACTTGACAACAGCTGCATACAGATCGATCATTTGAAATGGTAGCTGGCTGTTTGATCTCTGGTGTGAAAGCCAATGCTGATGTGCTCTTCACTCATGTCACATGACAGTGTTGTGACGGCTACTTAGTGTTGTATGACAGGCAGTTTCGTTGTGAGTAGTATAGATAGATAGATAGATAGTATAGATAGCAAGTCACCTAAGCTGCTATACATCTGTAACCTTTAAATTTCTACAGAAGAATCTCGAATCTGACCTCAAAAATTGAACAGAAGTAACATTGTGGTGCTGTTCTAGAGAAAACTTGGCAAAATCCAACATAAATATTTCAACATAAATGACATGGCCAGCCTCAGAGCGATGACTTAAGACGTTTGTGGTAATTGTAGGTTGATTGTTTAACGAGTTATTGTTTTTGGGGAAATATTATTTGCTCTGCCAAGACTGAGAAATGACTGAAAATTAAAAAAAAACATTAACGCCGAATACACACACTCTGTACAAACAGAGTAAACAGTAGTAAACAGAGCAGACGGTTTTTCTTAAAATGGTCGTACATGACATTGGTTAGTGTGAAATAAAAATCTACATAGATTCTTCTTTGGGTAAAATAATCAGTAGGAACGAAGTTTGTAATGATTCTTGATGTTTACCTTCATACGAACACTCTACGACCGGCTTTTTACTTGTTTTGGTCCATCAGGTAGAGATGGTCTGAATGGGGGATCGAACCGGCTACGCTAGACTTTGCGAGACAATGCTCTGGTAATCTGGAAATCCTATTATGGCGTTAAACGTTTTGACCACACAATCACTTTTTGTGACATGTGAACCATTATTTTTCCAACAGGGAATTTATCTGAGTTGCGGAATCATCAAATACCCTACTGTCCAAGTTGTCGTAATGAACACGCCTATACCATTTCGTGTACAAAGCAAACAGATTAATGAAAACGGATGGACTGAAATTTACACACATCTAAACCCAGTAAATGATGTTACTTGGAGAATTCCTTTTGATTTGGAAAACAACACTCCGAGCTATTATGTGTACACAGTCACCTAGAACACAAGGTTTAATTATGAACGTATTATGTCATTCAGAAACATACTAAAAGCGAGACGCCTGCAAAAAGCGAAATGTGCATTAACTAATTGAATGCCATTTTTATTGGTTTATTCTTGCATAGTGGAAACACTCGTTGGTTAAGTAGCGTGAACTATTTTTCTGAAAATGAGTAAAAAACCTCAGTTAATAAAATTTGTCTTGAAAGACTAACTATGCTTTCTGAAGTGGCTTTAATTTGGAGACCAAAAGAATGTTCTGAACAAGCTTACTAAAATCGTACTTTGTCATTCCAGAACTCAGTTTTGTAGTTTTATACAAACAAAACAACAAAATTACGACGTTAAAGCTGCAAACTGAGTATCACCGATGACGAATCACTGCTTTTCTAATTGCGAAATACAATGGTAGTGGTCCGTTTCACAGTGAAATACGTTTCCGATCTAAAGTATCTGGATAACGCTTGCGTGAGCCCGTTTAACATCTTCCATTCTCTCCTTGTCATTCCGTTTTACCTAACAAAGTAACTCGTATATTACTACACACGGCAGTCGTACTAACACGGTGTTGAGAACAACTGTAATGGGAACATCACACAAGAGTCCCAACATTGTATGAGAGTTTATACTGTTCACACCTTTCGACTGAATCCGGTAAACGAACTCCAACAGACTATGGTAAACAGAGTGTACCAAGCAATAGAACAAGTAGATGTATCTCATGCGCAGCATTTGTCTCCTTTTTGGAGGGCACATCCATGTCTTAGGTGTGCACAGCCGTTGTTCACTCGATAGCATAGATTATTGTACGGTATTCATACCATAGCATGACATTTCGGTTTTCCCACTGTGATCTACCTAGGTTGCACCAGTATGGAGCAGTAAAAATGAAACTTACCTAATAGACGTAAATTTACAACAAGGCAGGAAAAAGTGGAATGGAGACAAACAAGATTGTTTTCCGTACATATACTGGTGAATGAGACCTATGCTGTGTTTTTGTGCCCACTTACAATGTACAGAACTATAGATTCTTTTCAGGTGAATTGAAATATAGTCTAATGAATTATTTTCGACAAAGAGGTAAAATCTGAAATCAAGGGTGATGCGTGTTGTTCACTTTGTTGACAAACTCTATCTATCCACTAGTGCTATAAATAATTCCTATATATGGAGGGTAAAGACTTCCTGACAGGATTCTGAATGTTGGGCTGAATTCATATTCCTGTTGTTGAGAGTTACGTTCACTTAGCGTCATCTTAAGCAAAAGGGCTTATCTGTCCTCTATTTTCTCTAACTATCTAAAACGCCTCCACTTTTCAGGTGATCGTCTCTTCTTCACTCAGGTAAAACGTTGTGTTTTCACCGTCTTTCAATTAATCTCAAAATAAGTATGTTGAACTTAATATAAGCTCATTGCAGAGTTAGACACTTTATTGAAACCGATATGGCCAGAAGTGGTTACGAAAACTTTGGCGTACTTTCCTCAGGATAGATATGCATAGACGATATTGCACATTTTCTGCTCAATATGTTGACCTGATAGGACACAACAGTGTTGAGCCATATACACAATTGGCTGCGGAATACAGCAAAAAGTGAAAATGTTTTGCTCGGCTGGGCCATATCATCAAGATTTGAAAATCGTAAATAAACTTTCACGAACACACAGTTCTGTTAACGTTGTTATGGTGCATTTGATCATACCTACCAGTATATGTTTAATTTTAGGTGTTTTGTAGTTATACTGCACATCAAGTCCATCAGATAATGTATGTGGTCTTATATGCATGTCTGTCTTGTAGACCAGAAGTTAAACATTTTCACATTTCTATCTAACTTATCCGGTCTAGATAACGTGCCCTGCCTTGCACATGTTGCATGTGTGCCCTATTGATAGGAGAGATTAGTGCACACTTGACACAAAAAGGCTACCCTTCTGAATGCCTTCAGCCCTCATTGAATTGCAGTATTTATAAATAAAATACTTCGCTGGAATTGTGGATATCTTTTGGGATAAGTGCAAGAGAGTAAGTGGGTAATTGTCAATTTCCTAATTAGGTTTTTGGGAGAAATTGGGACGTTGGATCAGGGTTTCATTTTATTTTTTCCTGTTCTTCACCTAGTAAAACGAAACAACCACTTTGCGGTTTTATCCAACGACTTGTAATTCAATCATCCTTATCAGTCCTTTCCTTACTCTCAGAAATTTGAAGTTTACTTCTAACTAAACGTTGTTTGTAGTTGTACAGTATTGTGATTAGCCTTCCCGGACAAGTTAATTACGATTGCATATTTCTGAAGTTTGTAACTATTATATATTAATTTTACCGGTTAGAACCATTGTATGTGGCGAAGTAAATTGAACATTGTTTACATTTAATGACGGTATAACATTCAAATGAATCCTCAGCCAGCTTGTTTCGGAAAGAAACACTTGATATAAGTTTTGTTGTCCATGTGGTTTGTCAGTTTTGCATGACTATGCGTTTAACTCCGATCACTTTAATATTTTGCAGACTATTTTTTCGTAGTTCATCGTTTTTATCTTTTGACTAATTGAGGCCGTTAGATCGACGAAAAGTTGTGTGGCACCTTCTTTTTTGTTTAAGAAGTTTTCGAACAACTCTAAAGCTATGGTCACCACAAAACGATAAGACCACCTTCTACTGTGCACTGCTTCATCTATCAACTATCTGAGTGTATCCTGCACGAGTAAACTATACAATGAGTATTTCATTATGCGGCGTAAACAAGTGACATCCGAGGGGTTCAAGTACGTCGTTATCTGGACAGTGATTAAACGGATTGCCAATTCCAGTATGAAATAGCATTCATCTTGATCCTATACGGTTCCAGTCTGAATATCTTTGGGTGCCAAATTCAGTTTCTTGAAGACAGACAATATTCTGGTCTCCAGGTACACGTACATGAATACATGGTAGACCATTAAATATCTTCAGGAGCCATATCATCTAATAAACTGCTTTCTGAATGGTTTTTCTTCAATCATCATACTGTCTTTCAGTCGGGAACGGACTCTATGAAAAAGTAACTGAAATTAGACTTCAGGTATGCGATGAAGGTTCCCATAACAACCAATCAGTGGGTAACTTTGAACTGTCTGGCTGAAATATTGGACGATGTATCGGTGTATTTTCAAAAGTCAGGAACATCTCCGGTATTGAATGAAGGAGACGGAAAGTGCTGTTTCGAATACAGCTGATAGAAGGAGATAATCTTCAATGAAGAGAATAAACTAAATCTGGTCGACTTTGATGAATGAGGACGGTTTGAGCATGACCCATAAGTGAAAAATAGCTCTAAATACAAAAGAAATGACGGCTAATCGGTGCCAAGATGACATATGTTTAGAACGATGGCTGAGTAATCGTAAGTAAAAGGTCTAAGTTCTTGTCATCTCATCGGATAACTTACTGTTACTATCAAGAAAGCCACATGTGTAGAAAAACATAATCTCTTATCAGACTAATGCTAACAATACACAGAAAACCGTGTCTTTTTGTTCGCGAAGACACATATTAAACTGGTTAGCCTACTGTTCACTTCTAAAGCTAATGCGGAATTTCTACAGTACTATTTCACAGCCACAGCCTACTAATTATAGTATCTATTAACTTGAGGTGATAAGGCATTGGAAGAAAACTGATTTATTTGGGTGTACACATGTGCTCGGTTAACTTTCTTTAGTAAATCACATGCTGAAGTATGCAAGACTTTCTTCATTAAAAATAAAAAGATGTCAAATAATTCTCTATTGTTGAAACATGTGACAATCTCAAATAATTTTAAAGACAAACTGAAGAAACAACTTTGTTTTTATCAAAATTTGCCCCAAAAATGATTTATGTCACAGTTTAATTGCTGGTTCGATTTCATTCTGCATTCAAAGCTTTTGCTAAGTCTTGGACGTTTCAGTCAGTATAAAATTATACTTGTTCATAAGCTAACTTACTAATCTCATCCGCTGTGTAAGAACGTTTTGCTCATTTTTAGACAGACAGCCAGAATGACGAATAAACATTCTTATGTAGTAGTATATAATTTTACAGCATTTTTAAAAATTCCTTATGAACGTTGATCAATTCTCCCCCTTCTTTTTCATGGCATTTGAGTGCCGTCGATTTTTTCAAACAGTTTGTTTACATCAACTTGGCAAAATTATCTCATCTATTTGACATATCAGAAAAATGTAGCAGATTTTATAGGTAAGTGAATTTTACAGATGTAGGACAGATTACAGTCTATTGGGAAATCATGCGATTCGTTTAGACCCTAATTACAGTTTGTAAGCTTCCATGCAACACAATGTGCTGCAGACCCAAAACATTTATTGACCTAACCTAATAAATCAACATTAATTGTGTTAATTTGGGTGCGACTGTTAAATCACGTGGTTAGTTGCTTGTTTGATTAAAGAAAACAAACACCTTCTAAAACAATGTTACACAAGCTAACACAACTTTCTGTTCAGAACTGATTTACTACTAGGGAGGTGAATTTCAAATTGATTACGATCGAAAAGGTCCTGATCATTCAGGTGTGATGGTATAAAATTAATTTGTTTGTCTCAGCACTGTGTTTCAGAGACTTCATGCTGAAAATTTCGTGAAACTGTTGCAGATATCAATTAATAAATTAAGCAACTGTGTTAATTTGAGAGAAAGATATGTTGATTTCATCTGTAACATCCCAGAAGAAGGTCACCCAAGGTGATCAAAACCTTGTGTCAGCTTTCAAACTTAACAAATCGTAGCAAGTAAAACACATCAAATAAACTTGTAAACATATTTTTACGTCGCGATTGACACAGATGGTTTCTAGATGTTTAATTTTTTACGTAAATAAAAATTAAATATTCCAAAAGTGGCTAAATACTGGTTTATTTAGTTTAAGGTTAGTTTAGTTTATTATACATTGGTGCATTATTCGCCAATAACTATTCACCTGTTCTCGCCATCTCGATTAGACGAAAGTTTTACATAAAGGTTCAAAAAACCTTATGTGGAGAAACAGCATTTGTTAGGCAATATACAATGTTTTGTGGTTGCATCGTTAACAGATGTCGCCATAACGAGCGCTGCTACCTCAGTTTCAGTCATACTTATTGCCCTTGATGTGATGGGCAATTTATGTTTAAGCATTGTACAAGTGACAATCGATTGCGGACTATCAATAATTTGATTCCTCCGTTTTTGTAACTAACAGTTCGTCTGTTTGATCAGAATTCCTTACAACTTCATGTGTATTTGATGACTTACTGAGTGTAGAATCCCTTTCAATTGGATTTTGTTTTAACTAAATGAAGTCCGTATATTCTAAACACTTTACGGATGAGAGGTAAGAACAAAACATTTGGCATGCGTTGTGGCATTGGTCAGATAAATAGATTTTTCATGAAAAAAAGCTATCCACAATAGTTAATTATTGTGACTTGATGGACGAATTAGTCAGATTTTATCAGATACTGACGGGACAACAATATCAGTCATGTCCTGTCCTGGCAAACCAATTTACTAGTCGACGGACACATCCGGATTCTCGTTTGTCAGTAGCATACTGAATGTTCTGGAAATATACGAAGTCCAAGTCATTGCGACTCTTAATGTGGGTCTCCGTGATATAGTGGAATGCCTAGTGAACAGAATTTTGTTCTTGAAGAAATTCACTTACAAGTCGATGTTGATTACTGTAAGTAGTAAGTAAACCACGGTGACCTGGTCGGTCATTACATTCGTAGGAATCCATTTGGAAACAACATTTTCGAAACTGTTTCTCTTATTTATAAAGGTTTTTACTGTGTATTCGAAAACATTAGAAAATGTTGTTCGGTGACTATTGATATAACATATAATAGCCAAGTGTTTTTTACTTCGTGCAATAAAAACTATACAAATAGGACCGAAAATACCCCCAAAAACAGAGTCATTATTCCATGAATAAAACTAATGGCACAATCAAGGATGGAAAATCAGGATTATACAAGGAACTTTTATAAACCTATCACACAAGATGCCCTTGGTAACTTTAGTAGAAACCCAGCATCTCATCCAGTCCCTCTGTTCTCAGGTATTCATTGAGTCGCTTTATGTCTAGTATTTACATTGCCTACATGATAGGAGCCGCATTTTGAAAATTAACGATTCGGTTATTGCCGTACACGCTGTGCCAGCTGACCCTTAATCACGACTAAGTCAAAGGCGCCTTGGTAAACTGCTGGGATGCAAAAATCCAAACGAACGGGATGGGAAATCTCAAGGGTGACGAACATGAATAAAAGTATCAAGCAGAAGTGGAGCAAGAAGATTAGAAGTGTGGAAAACTACCCAAGAACTCCTTTAAATAGGAACTCAAAATGAGGTATTACGCAGGGGGCTGATTACTTCCTAGGACCATGGCAAAAGATGCATTTTCTTCTGGACAGAGGCTGCATGAACTAAGACAATTTTATGCCACAAAGTTTAAAATGCTCAGGTACGTTATCCATACACTCACGGATCATTCTGTGAGGTAACCACCGACAGAATTAGGTTGTTCTGATTTTCTGTATGATACTATGATGGACACCTCGAATTCCGGAAAGTAAAATAACCCAAATTTCACGGAAACTGAACAGTCCGTTACTAGAAGTGATGGCATTCTCATATATTTGAAGGAGTGATCTGGATGAAATTAAAGGACTTGTTGTTATTGAACAAGAGCGTTATCGAAAAATGATAGTGTAAAATTTTGGAATCAAATTTATCGTCATAGTCTAGTGAAGAAGCTACTAGCTTTAGCGGGATGATGATGCCACCCCCTCACATCTCAGTAGGATAAAACAATTTCAGACAGATATGAAATTCGTTTCACCTAAACTAACACCCACCTTCCTACTGATGATCCCCCTGTTCGTACTATAAACATTCTGGTTATTTTGGAGGATGTTTAATTCCATGCGTAGTTGTTATTTTTCGTTGATTCCAGCCGTCCTGGTTCTGACCTTGGTATTCAACCAATTTCAGCCCTTCTTAATCTGTTCAAGGCGTGAAAAATGTCTCCGGGTTCACAGTCTTTAGAACAGTGAGGCATATTGTTGTTCGATGTGTGTAGTCCTGCATATGCTCTGAGAAATCTATTTGTTCATAATGCAAACCATGAAAATCAGGCGGTTTTCAGCGCGCTTTTACTGACCTCATTTCTACTGAGTTTCTCACTCCTACTATTCCAAATGACATCTGCCATGTGGATAAATTCACCAACACTTTGAACCACAGATATGGTTAAGTTCAGTTGAACTTTGTTACGTTTCGTCTTCTAGATTCATAAAATGGCAACATGTGTTTGGAGTATAAGTCTTTAGGCTTCAAAGCAAGCCACTGTAATCCACTGTTAGAGTAATCAGTGCATAACCCACAGCAATCAGTCTTGTTTTTACTTATCTTTTAACCGATAAAGATGTCTGACAAGTACTTCGACCTCATGAATTCTATTATCACTAGTTGAAAAGTGTTTCCCGAAATGAATTATATATTTCCCTGGGGCGTAATGTGAAAATGAATGGGGAACAATGTAAACTTGGGTGTCATGACAGATGGGAATGTAGGATTTTGGTGACACTCAGCCTGTTGGTGCCATCTTGATATTGTTATAGAGAGTCCGTCTATCACAGTGACATCCAAACTCCCTTCAATTTTATATTTGATTACGTTAATTAATATGTTCCCATTATTCTGATATTAGCATCCATATAATGCGTGTTGAGTAAGAGGGCAGTGACATTGTTATGTCCCGTAAATGCGAAATTCCGTTAGTAAAGTAGCTGATGAATTATAACGAGTGGACGATGCAATTTTTGTATTGTGAATGTAGAAGGCAAGTACAATTAAGTGGCAGTTTTGTACTGTAGCAAGAGGGACAAGCGTACGGTAAGAAGTGCGGACAACAGCGAGTGAGCACGACCGTACGGTAAGACGGCAGGCTGTACACTGTCAACAGGCATACATAGGCAGGTTGAAACTCACGTTCAATCAGGAAGGTAAAATGCCTCAACCCAATCAGACATGGACAAGTGCAAGGTTATGGGCGTACTGGCGTGATATGAATGGTGAATCATGCAAACCTATCGGCCGCACCTACACGCACGCGTTGCGCTCGTATGCGCATTTATCAAGACATAACAGACGCTCTTGGGAATCAATAACCATAGCGTACAACCCAAACGCACTGAACATATACAAATTGAAAGCTACTGTTATGTACCTTACTCAAACTAAATTTCGTTATTAGGTGCTTCTTCTATTAGTGGATATTATTTACAGGCTTTATTTATTGCCTGTTCTTTAATTACCGTCGACGAAACACAATGTCTATTGCATTAGTGTGGTTCACTAATTTTCAGTCGTTAAATCATGTACCAACTTACTAGTTGGAAGCACACAGTTGAGTTGCTGCTTCAACTGACTAGTAAACAACAGATTCATGTCCTTGTACTCTGAGACCGACTAAGTACCACTTGGCCTGAAGGGATGGACTTGGGAACCGAGTCTCTTCCACTGCGTTGATTAGTGCTCAGCTCTTGACTTGATAAATTTGCCGATGGACAACAAAGCATGACCTACTGTTCAAGAGTGCGTGTCAGGGACAACCCAAGTACGAACAAAGAGTGGAATGAGTAACACAGGTTTTGAACGTGCGACTGGTCTAAAAGGGCGTATGGGGTTAAACAGGCAGTGTAACAACATTTTTGCTACAGTAGTGAATTGTCTGTAAATTTTTTAGCAACCTTTAAACTTTAAAGTGGTGGATAGAATCAGACGCAATGCTGTGAAATTTCGGAGCAGAAAAAGTCGCATTTTATAACAGTAAAATTGTCAACAGGCCAAAATTTTTAAATTCGTGTTGAAACCTCTTATACTGTTGTTAAACGGTAACATAATTTGGGGCTTTCTACAAGTAAATTCGTTAGATTTGCTAAAGCATACATGTGCATTGTTCAGTCATTTTCCCTATTACGAAAACTTAATTTCATGTAAGTTCATTCAAACATAAGGGCATACTCGAAAACTCAATGGTGCTAGGACACGTACTGTGGTACAAAAATCCCCGAGTTTTATACAGTTCTTCAAGTTTGATCACTTCTCTGTCTTCCAAGTATATGTCCAAATTATGGCGGAATTCGAAACGTAGGAAACACATCTTTTGCAACGAGAGAGAAAGGGAACGTATCTGAAGGACCGAAAGGAGTGTATAGGTTAAATGTCTTTTGGACTATAACATTTTTGACAAGCAATACTCAAACAGTGAGAATCCAGATGCTTAAAACATGAGTACACCTCCACATGAACGTACAGAGTGCTGGTCATTCTATTATTCGCATCATGCGTTGCGAAAAAGTATCAATCAAACGCTCACAAATTAACAGTTTACCATCGTTGTTAGTTTTTCTGATATATTGCAATGAATATATCATTTGGAATAACGATTAATTAATTAACACAACCATGCATTTTGGACGAGTTATTCAACTAAGTCGATTAGACATACAAAAGTCAATCGTAACCGAACTAAACAGAATTCAGTTTTGCGGTTATCAACCACAGCAATTCATGGACAAAATTCACCCGCAGAATGACTCAGAATGCTTAATAGTTTTCAGACCGGACAGTACGTTGGTGAACTAAACAGTCTTGGTGCAGCTGGGCAGCGTACTTCTAAGTAAAAAAAACCTATCTTCGTTTTGTGATGCTTTTAGCGCACGATTTGCGGATTCTTAGGGGTAAATAAAATATCAGATTTTGCGACAGTTGGAACATAGATGACTTTTTGAAATTCCGTATGACTGTTTCATGCCATAGTCAATAACTGGTCAGTTGAGGCCTTGAATGCCAGTCCAACTCTAGTAACGTTATGTTGTATCGTCGGTGAACATACGAATGATTGTGTTGTATAACTGATAAAAGTATCAAATGAATACTTGTAAGTCGTTGATTAGGTATTAAGTATTCCACGTTTTAAAAGTTCACTGTGACTTCCAAAAGTTCAGGTAGTTTTTTGCCTGTATCGATTCAGTTGAAAGTCTTCAACAGCTGCGTGGACGTTCTTTTCATCAATAGAAAACTGTCTTAGTAATAAAGCAGTGTTGAAATAAATTTGTTAAAAGGTTTGTAGTACAACCAGTCCAGTTAGAACGGGTCCTGGCCTCGACAACGATTGAATGCTGAAGATCCAGAACCCAGACAACTTGTTTACGTGAAGAAGAAGAAAGGTTAATTGGAATTTTGTTAAGTCTTCGTGTGATGATGGCGCAAACTCATCCTGAAAGTGAATGGCTACTATAAAAGTGCGCAGTGCATGGCGATCTGTTTTCTCATTTTTCAATTAAACTTTGCGTTTTCACAATTTTTCTCCAGGTCTACGGCATTTCGAATTACCCACAGCAAGTCAACTATGCAATCACCAGCAGAACACCTTTCCATCATTCCAGTTCACTTAGCTCCGGCAATCACTCACCACCGACCAGAACGACAATCTTGGCACCTCCATCAACTACCACAACTCGGTCAGCAGCAGTCAGTTTGCGAAGTCGGTCTCAGCAACCATCACTACAACTGAGACCGACAAAAAATGGCAGTTCGGCAAGACTGATCTCAGAACCCGTGCCGAGTTATCGTATTGTGGATGTAGCCGAACCGTATAAATATCAAACGAATTCACGGAAAGTAAGCTATCATTTTAACTAGTGAAGCAGTATCGTGAACAAAGCGGATAATAAGTAAACAGTTATTGTTCAAAATATCTCATTTTGTGTATCGATGTGTAAAACGTCCACAAGCATGTGTTTCTGAAGAGTCCTTAAATTGGAAACATTATTAATATCCCAATCAGATTCAAATAGACGCGTTCCATCATGAAAGGAACAAGTTCAGTCACCCTGTTTTAAGGCATAGTGTGCACCATTATGGGCTATGAGGACCATCTACAAATAGCGTATTTATATATGTAAAAATTTCCTCCATGTTGTCGTAGGTTGACTAGATCGCAGGATGCGTTTCGTACGAACTTTGCCAGATGGTTTGTTAGCATAATATGGGTCAAAAATGTATGACGACTTCTTCCAATAAGATGTTCCACTGAACACCTGTAAAAGATGAGATCGAACCCCATTCTTGTGAGTCCCACTATTGGTTGCATGACTTACTCGATCAGCTTGCTGTATGTGACTGGGATCTTAGTTTGGTCTTCTGTCAACTCTACGTGTTGGTACTCTCCCATGTATATTCTTTTGAAAGCGTCAAACATTAAGAATTTCGATAAACAGCTCATTACAGTTGTGCTGGATACATCTAAGTTAAAATCAAACTCCCTGATTCAGACAGAAAGTAAGGAACTAACTCGAGTCCCATTCAAACCTCAACGTAGTAGAAACGGAAGGTCGGGAACTTGGAATGCATGTACAGTTTATTTTCATCTACAAATACTTTTCCAGATGGCAACGAGTACAATGATTGGTTAGACTACTTGAAACAGTACTGTAAAAATCATATCATGCTTTGAAGTATCCAAATCGCTGAGGGCTCTCCTAACTGACAGTTGCTTAAAGAATGCCCTCTGGACAGTTAAGACATTCATGACTGGTTGTAGCGGCACAAATTCCGATTTGTGGACCTAAATCTATTATGTGTTTTGGCCTGCAAACTGCTGTTCCAAAACCTTGGTTTCTACAACTGGTGATGCTAGGAATCTGGCACCCTGAACTGCCTACTCTCAACAGTTTCACTGTCAATCGAACAAACGCTGTAATCAAAGATCCCGTCCTATATTCTATGTACGGGTAAGTCTAACTAACAGTTCACACAATCGAAGGGATCAGACTCTAACAACATAGCGCTTCGGTCGTTTTTTCCTCTCCCAAGTTATCCACTGCAAACAAGGCATATTTATAACACATTTATCAGGGGTGAAGATTTTTGAAACAACATATACCTGACTAACAGTACGAAACAGTTATTTTGTGATGACAAAACGTGTTAATAATTTTGTATATAGATTGAACATCACCCACAATCCCATAGACTTTCCCGTCGGTCCCTTTCAAAAAGAAGCACTAGACTCGAGTTTCGCTCTCATTAGAGC
>JTDE01001326.1:138372-154640 GCA_014338405.1 Paragonimus skrjabini miyazakii | reverse complement strand
ATTAGGTAAACAAAATGCAAATGGATGCCATCTACTGTTGTTAAACTTGCAATTCTATTACTGAGTGCACACACATAATCAGGTGTGAGCTATTCAACAGACGAACATACACACATGGATGTGTACTGGCAAGCATGCTGGGGCTCGGACTGTTCCAGAATTTGACAACCTTATAGGAAAACCTGCTGTCTAAGGAAAGTCCGAGAACGAATCTTGAAAAGCCTCATGCTATTTTCTCGCCGAAGTCATCCGCCGAACGTCATCCTATATTTGAAATAGACTTCCGAATGAAATCAGAGCCAGTCACATCATTCAGCATTTTAGAAAGGGCCTAGACAGCTTTCTTACATCATCAAACTTAATGTCAATTTTTAGACTTTGTACATCTTCTGATGACTTTTTTGAATGTGGTCCAGATAACGTTTAGCCGTCAGTAGGATGAACGTATGTACCCATCTTTACTTTCAGAGTCCCATTTGAAACAGCTTGTCTGCAACTGTTTACTGTTTATCCACCGATTACTCACAGCCTATCTAGTATTTGGTTCATTACACACTCACGAAACCACATCATTTTATTCATGTGCGTTACTTATACAGAGTTGTACTTAAACCAGAACAAAAACAAAAAGGACTATATATCACATATACACTTTTCCGCCCATATATATATGCCCATTCTTAATAACCTGTTCACCTTGGTAATCACTCAGGCTATAACTAATGATAGCCGGTATTGACAGTTTACTTGGCCCACATACAAAAACTCTCCACAAATAACTGTTGACAAAAAATCTCCCTCGTTCACCTTATATAATATCATCATAACCTCAATTCACATCGTGCGTTTTCTCTCCTGCCTCCAACCCTCCCCATTAACAATTAGTAACTGTTGCGTACTATGGAATATATAGAATAGAATAGAATATATGGAATAGAATATATGGAAACATTGACCCTATAAGGTAAACTGACGTCAAATATACATAATAAACCCATTGAAACCTCAATTCATATCGTGTTGTCTTTCCTGCTTCGTAACCCTCGAGGATCCTCGTTAACCACCTAGTAATCATTATGTGCTATGAAATATAGATCCTTGCTTGATCATTAACTCTACAAAGCGAACTGACATCAAAATTTTGGACAGCGTTTGAATTAGCACGTGATAATCATTCTAGAAGTAGCTTCTGGTCACCCAATTATCGCAGAATGCCATAACAATAATTTGCCAATACTAAATACTTTATTGGAAAAAATATTAATATCGCGTGAAGTTTTTGTCAAAAATATTACATTTACATTTAATCTTCATATTACATGTGATTATTTCCCATTTTCCCATTTAATACATGACACTGCGTTCTTTTTCTCATTCCCACGGGTATCCAAAATGCAAGGAAGATTTTCGCGTTGAATTGGGGCTCAAAACACCATATAGCCAAACGATTAGTGAGATTTTCAACTTTCCAACGTTCTCCAGCAGTCATCGCAGTCCCGCGCTGGAATCCGCTCAAATCTCCGCCAGATTTTGGAATTTCCCGTCCTCCCTCGTCCAAACTGAATTATATCAACATTTTTCCGATGAAAGTTTTGCCAATTAACGGCGAAATCCTTCGAAGATACATCTGCAAGTATTTCCCGACGTGACCTTGAAATATTTGAAACGTCGCCTTGACTTAACCTTGTTAAAGATAAATTAATGCAACATTTCATTTTTTGGACTGAATCTGTGGAACAGACGAACTATCTTCTTTCCTCATGTGTAAATCAAACGCTGTAAACTGTAACTATTCGCCCTTTGATTACGTTTTTATTTGTCAACAGGTTTCATGTTTGTCTTGTTTAACATCCATTTGTTGCTTTTTACCGCATGTAGTTATCTGTCATGATTGCGCACACCCGGACGTGTTTCTCACAGATGCGTTGAGAAAATATATATTATTACAATAGGCTGCAGAACGCAGACAGGCGGCTGAAGAAGAGAACGCACTCAAAAGACTTCCTGGCCGTCGCCATTCAGAAAGTATGGATCTATAGCGAGTGGCTGTTCCGAGAGTATGAAATACAAACGACCTATAGGTGCGACCATCGTGAGGCTGTCGATGTTGACGGGTACGTAAAGAACACCTTACACAGAGTGATCAAGTTTGCAAGCCACCTTGTCCAAAAGCATCTGAAGGGACGGACTCTAAGACCCCCTTTCGAAACAGTGTCTGAATGCAATGTAAGCGCTTCTCTAGTAATCACCTTGAACGTTGTAGCTTCGCGAGCCACAAGATAGGGCAGCTTTCGTTGTGGAGAGCGTACAGGGCGCATGTGAATATACTTTTTACCGCACAATGTGGCTGATATGCATACACGTTCTATCGGTGTTTCGGAAACATTTCTATCCTTACGGTAAGGTATTTAGTGGTTTTCATTACCCTTTACAAATGTCACGTCCCCATTCATGAGCGGTGGCTGGCAGAGTACCACTTGCCAATTTGACGGTTGGTGGGCCCGCAGCTTCCGCCGCTTGCTGCAGCCAATCTCAACCGTCACTATCAGGCCCTGCATCATGTACTTGGAAAACTGCATGATTGCAACAACCGCACGGCGGCGACCTGCTTCAACAGCATCATCGCGTATGTCAGTATAATAGTGGAACGTGCTAAAACCGGCTTACCTTTGTACAACGTTCCCATGGGCTCACCCATAAGCGGTATGCAACCGAGGTGGGTGAAGAAGCCCAAAACAGGATTGCCGTGCGGACACTGCGGTAACCCGGTACGGATGGACAGCTATTGTTGTGATGCCAATCAGCTGATCTTTCACCATAAATGTATACAAACGGCAGACAAGCAAGTGTCCATTCTGTGGCAAGCAGCTTTAACTTCAGTCACCTGATAAGTGTACATTTCGAATCCTTAGTTTTGTCAGTACTCTCTACTCCAGCCGTTTATTGCACTTCACCCAGTGATTATGGGGAGAAAGTCCCACACACCACCCACAATGGATTGCGACTTAGACCGGTCTGCTGATAGTGTACCGCCTGCACACGGGTCGAAGAAGGCGTGAATCAGCATAACTTGGAACAATTATCCTGTTGATATAATTGAAGAGAGTGAGTTCTTGTGTGCCTACACAGATCTCTTGCAAATATCAGGTGAGATGAGCGATATGATGCTAAGAACTTAATCTGATACACGTTTTCAATCATCCGGGGGGACACCCGTAACACATAAAAATAGAAGGCACCATTCTGTGCTGAAAGAAGTGGAGATAGTATGTATCTTTTTCCACAATCATCAAATACATGAAGAAACGTTTTTAACCCAACATTTTCGTCCACACCAACTTTGCTTGTCCACATATGTGTTTCAGCATAAGGTGCTGTATGGCAAAACTCGTTAGGTAGAACAAATGGACGGAGCCGTTATAAGTGTCCAAGCATGGAGTAGAGTTTGGCATGATTCGTGACTCAGGACAAATGCGCTGAACTGTTGTAAGCTTTTAAGCGAGAGATGTCCTTCGATGTCATTCTTTCAGTAGGTCACCTCGTCTCCATTTCAGCGTACGTCATGATTTCATGGAAAATTTCACAACAGTGAAACCAACGAATGTCAAAGATGGCGAATATAACAAATAAAACACGGCTTACTTGTCCAGTTTTTGTGCACTGTCCTACGTTGAAGTAGGTTTATAGGCATACCTTACGTTTGCATTTTTACGAAAAGTTTAATACTCATGTCTCAACAACAGATCTATTGCCGAAATTATTATCACGTTTTCCTACTTAATTACGTTAAAATTTGAATGAAAGCATGTTTTCACGTCCATGACATCGATTTTTGTTATATCTTACCTTCAGTTCTCCGAAATGAGGTAGAATGCAACTTTTCGTTATTTTTCCATGAATCCCTATTCCATTGAACTGCCGCACATTCGTTGCTTACGTCTACGGAAGATTGAAACAAATAACCCCTTAGGCAACAGAATTATAAGTTCTCAAGGACTGAAACATGTCACAGAATTTCAACAACTTTAATGACTAGAAAATATTTTTCAACTAAAAGATAACAGTGATATTCACGGTCTACTGATTACACGCAGCGCGGCTAGAATATCTAGACATGTATCCCTAGTGCTACAGACGACTCCACGGTGACCTTGTTATGATACACCGCAGTTTGCGAGGCGACATGGACAAAGCAATCAGAGCAGATTCCCCCTCCGAAATGAGCACAGGTTCCGGGGCCATCCTGTCACAATTCTCAAGCAGCCGTCGAGACAACTTCACTCTGTATTTCGTCTATATCGACTGGCCGTCAACACCAGCGGGAGGTGATATCACTCAATGATGTGGTATTCAAGTGGTTTCCAGATGAGCATATGGAAGCGCGCTGGAAGAAGAAGGGCAGTTAACACCCGTCATCCAGACACTCGTTGGAGGGGCTTGAAGAGTCTGCGAATCCTGCCTCCTATCAACGAACAGCGCATGAGTTGGATTTGACGATAGGTGTTGCTATTTTGATTTTTGGTTCCGTAAAAGTCTAGCAGTTTACCATCGACTAACCGTATACTATACTACCAGTGTTGTGTAGCATATCATTTAGGTATTGTCGCAGTTGCTTCTAATCTCCTGGCTACAACGGCTTGCCTTCGTTGCAAAATGGTCAAACGATCCACTTGCAACTTTCACAACAAATCTGGCCGCGTAAAAGACCATGCGCTACAATGCTTCGACTGTTATGCATGGTTTCATATTTCCTGCCTTGATGTTTCTCCATAACTGTACCACTCACTTAGTGCGGCCAACCTGGACTGCCTTCAAAGTTAACTGCGATAGCTGTTCTTTTTCTGGGAAACTACTTGCCGGTCAGGCAGGCACCACTGGCACTTCGATAGCCGCAGCTGGCAGTTCAGCCAGTAATAGATCTATAATTCACAACATTGCTTTGGCTTGCCCTCTGTGTTCAAATGCAAAGTATACCTCGATGTCTTATCTCCATTACCCGTTTCGCAAGAAAGCCCGACTTAACACATGTCAAAAACTAAGGTTGGCAAGGGTTTCCCTTACAAGTTTTTCGGAAACTGAGGAGGTTCTAATGGCAGCTTTTAAACTGCGCTTCTATCGCGGCGCCTCAACTTTTCCTGATATAACTTGGACCGAGCAACAACGGAGATAACAAGCAACGAAAAATGCGGTCGCAGTTGATCGTTCCCGCACCGTAATTTTTAGAAATGTGCTTGACATACGTGGGGACAATACTGCACACTATATCAATCAGTGGAAATTTCTTGTGTCTGCCTTAAGGCTAAAAAGTGTGCTTCTGCAGAACTTAATGCGCATCCCGCGCTCTAGTCTCACCCCAACTGAACACCTACCACGGCTCTTGAAAATTACCGAGCCTGTCCCTGAGAAAGCTGCATATATACTAGAACGTTTTCGCCACGAGCGCCGTTGAATCCCAGGAGGCATAAGCTTCCATCCCGATCGTGCCAAAGACAAACGCGAGAAGTTGCGAGCTGACTACCTAGCCCCAGCTGTTCGGTTAGTCATTCACTTAGTCGACCTGAAATCTCAAAACTGCATCTACCAGCCGGCTCGGTCAGAGTCGGCGATAATCCTGCTGATGCCTCCAGCGTCCTCCAAAAATCTAGTCCATTACCGAATCCGACAAATTGTACTCATTCCGAGTAAATTCTGTCAAATGTGCTTGTGCCAACGTCCAGATTCTGATAAGCAAACGTGGTGAAATCCGTGCGCTTTGCCTCGCGGCTGACTTCTTTAGTGTCGGAATTACTGAATCATGGGTCTCACGGAACAATCTTGGTAGTAAGCTTGATGTAACAGACAGGTTGCTCATTCGAAATAACAGGCCGATGGGTAGAGGAGGCGGTAACGTCCTTTATGTCTGTAACTCCTTTCTGGCTACTCCTTGTCTCACCAACTGCTCACTACTATTCTTGAATCCATCTGGTGCTCGATTGCATTGTCCAACTCTAACAGATTGTTAACTGGCGTAATATATCGGCTTTGCCTGCCTTGCCCTGACCGTAATGTGGCAATTCTGTCCGGACTCACTTGTATCCCTCCTTAGGATACTCATACATCCTAACAATGGGAGACTTCAACCCGCCACAAACTGACCTCCAACCGTATCCGTACAAAGGCCCCGCTGACGCCATGCCTGCAACGTTTCCAGCTTTAATCGCAGCTGATGGTTTTACGGAACATGTGGCCGTCAGTACAAGATGGCACGCTGGCCACGCTCCCTCCCATCTTGACTACACCTTTATTAATGATGAACTAATGGCAGGCGACTTAACCGTGGATGCCTCGCTTGGTTCAAGCGACCATGCCGTAATAACTTTCGATTACATTTATAGTGCTGGGCTTACTCCCAAAGCGAAAGTTCAAAAAAGGAACTTCCTGAGAATTAGGGTGAATGCGCTCGTTGCGTACCTAGCTAATGCTTCATGAGATCAATTCAACTCGTCACTGTCAGTTGCGGGAAATGTGTGAAAATTTTACTAATACCATCTGCGAAGTGATGGATTGCTCAACACTATTCTACTCTACAACCCGCCAGAAACCGCAACAACAATTGCGGTACAGAACGTTAAAACTCATCCACATTAAACGTCTAGCATGGGCTTGATTCAGAACTTCAGGGGATCCAGATGATCATAATCTGTATGCGCAACTTCGAAACCAATGCACCAAACTAATCAAGGAAGGTCGATTAGATTTCCAGGGACGTTTAACTCAGCGGTTTGTCAGTGATCCTGAAGGCTTGTACAAATTTGTCTCAAAAACTTGTAAAGCCAAGGCTGGCGTTCCCCAGCTAGCCGACCCGTAAGGGCTTACTTGCTCAGATGGTGGAGCCTCTGAAGTTCTGGCTGATTTCTACAGTACTGTTTTTACTGACGACGTGCTTAACTGCTCCGTGGCAAAAAGTGTTAACACTTCTGGAGAAATCTCCACAGTAGATACCACAGCGGATACTGTGCTAATGAAACTGCGGGGGTTTAATCCCACATCTCCCGGATCAGGGTGTATATCCCCTCTAGTCCTTATCCATGGGGCTGCGCGGTTAACTATCCCGCTAAGCATCCTATTCACACAGTCAGTTGCTGCAGGACAGTGTCTGAAAGCTGGAACTTAGCAAGTATCATCCTTATCTTCAAGGGTAAACAGCGCAATCCACCTTGCAACTATCGTCCGATAGCCCTCCTATCATGAGTACCCAAAGTCCTTAAAGCGTTAGTCAATGATGCACTATCTAATCATCTTTTAACCCTATCTTTCTTCTGCAGTGAGCAACACGGCTTCCTACGCGGCCGCTCATGTACCACAAAATTTCCGTTAAATGTAGACCAGTGGACCACTGGTGCTGACAGAGGAGGAGAGTCAATGCCACTTGCCTTGACTTTTTCAAGGCTTCTGACTGAGTGGATCATTCTGTTTTGCTCGATAAGCTTCACTATTGTGGTGTCAAGCGTAGCCTTCTCCACTGGCTGAAATCTTATTTATAACATTGGGTGGGTTACTCCGTAGCTTCTGTCAGACGCAGCCCCAGCAGAATCCCATAAGGCTCCATCCTGGGGCCACTACCCTTCTCTATCTTCACCAGTGATCCACCATCCAAAGTAACATTTCCGCTGCTACTGTATGCCAACGATACAAAAAGCTGTGAGGTCGTGCGTAACATCTCTGACGCGAGCTCCTTGCAGGCTTACATTAGTGCACTTTACAAATGGTCTAAATCTAACTGCATCGAGTTCCATACCAGCGAGTGCAAAGTTATGCATATAAGGCATAAGCACAATAACCCCTATACCATCGGTGGAGTACCGCCGCAAGTTGCGGAAAGAGAAAAAGACCTTAGCACTGTTATGACACACAGCCTATCGAGGTCTCCCAATGCTGAGGCGAGCACCAAGAAAGTCATTAGCGTACTAGAGTTTTTGAAGCGTTTGTTTGGGAAATTTGAGGGATCATGTTTCAGTCACCCGTGCAACAGCTTTATTCGTCCTCGCCTTGAGCACTGGACCCTTGTTTGGCCTACCCAATTACAAAAGAACGAACTAATTCTAGAAACTGTTCAGAGGCGTGCGACAAAAGCGGTCCGTGGGATGGATGCAGAACCCTACACTGAGCGGCTTTGCGAGCTAAATATTTTCTCTCTGGAATACCGCAGACAGAGAGGTGACTTAATATTGTCGTTCATGATTCTGAGGACCCCTGACGATCCCTGTAGGTCCCTGCTGACTTATGCGGATATTAGCTCACTCAGTGGGCATTGCTTCAAAGTAAAATATCAGTACAGCAGACTTGAGCGTAGGTACAGTTTCTTCTCGGTTCGGGTCTGCAAAGCCTGGAACTCCTTGTGAGGACATATCGTGAGTGCCACGACAGACGCTGCACCCAAATTTCGCTTAGATCGCTACTCTAACACTTAATCCGAGACCCAGCATGCTTGCCAGTACACATCCATGTGTGTATGTTCGTCTGTTGAATAGCTCACACCTGATTATGTGTGTGCACTCAGTAATAGAATTGCAAGTTTAACAACAGTAGATGGCATCCATTTGCATTTTGTTTACCTAATTATTCTCCGTTTTAGCAATTTACTACAACCAATAAAATTCAAGACGTATAGCTATCACTCCGGTACAGATATTCCTCGCCTGGAGAAACGGAACCATCAAAAGCCGTGGCTATCTACTTCTATCTACCACACGTTGAACTCATTGAACCATTGGCTAAATTGGTATCCACGCGCTGGACATGCTCAACAGCGAATGTGTCTTTCCCCAGCCGGTATACACGACCTAATTAGCATAATCGAGGAGCGATCTTATGTGAACCCCGTGAAGCGTTTTGAACGCTTTCTCGCCAAGGCAGGGAAAGTGCGACTATTCATCCTAAAAGCGGCTAGGTGCGTCATTTGGTTGCTGAGGTGGGGGTGGGAAAGTTGACAGGAGCCAGTTTGGAAGGTGGGTCAGCTAATCCCATAATGGACACGGTGAAATTCAACGATACCGGTAGTTCGCGGGTAGACAGAGGCAGGTGTTTCAACCAGAGTTTTCGAAAAATAGAATCGTCCTTTTTTCAGGGTTCAAGCAGTTGTTTCATATGTCTGAGTAGTTGCGACGGTTTACGACCACCCGGTTCAATATTGGAAAACAGCTGGTCTAACTTCTTCTGCTCCGACAGTCCAATTCTATTTATCAAGGTTTTTTTTAAGATGTCATATGGGTATTCAGAAGGTAGTTCATTAATAAGATCACAAACTCCCTCAGCAATCTCAGTTTCGATAGACGGCACTACGTATGAGTACGTCGCAGGTTGTGATTTAACTCTATGAGTCCCGAATATAGCTTCAACCTGACCAAACCACAACCGGAGATTAGAAAGGCAAAAACTGGGAAGCCGAACAGTAATGGATGCCTCTATGAAATCATTGCCAACTTCAACACCACGTTGAGACGTGTCAAAATAATAAAATATCCAAAATAAGTTAGATAAAGGAAAATGTCACGTTGGGCTCAACAATTTGTAGTGGAACAGATGTATGAACTACAATAACTCTCGATACAAAAATAATGAGTAAAGTATAGAACTGGACTCACCAAAGATTGACAATGTTCGTAAGGCGTCCAATGACGCTGGAAAGTATTCGGATTGTTCCAAGCATAGCTGAGGATGCGAAGTAAACTGGGTGGCAACCACTGGCGTCGTAGGAAGAACCAACAAGCACGTGTAGCAGAGCTCATTCGAAAACGTGTTGTGTTGTTGTTTTCACTCAAGTCAAACAAAAGTGTACAATGTAGTCTGATGCAACAGTTACGCAATGTCAGCAAAATGAAGTAGAAAATTAAAAAATTCTACACGCAAAAGCTAAGTTAGACGGCAATCACATGCCCAGATCTCTCGTTAGATCGGTCGTAATAATATCTGTTGTGCCGAATGCACTATGAATCAAGAAGGCGTTGCCAGAGACTCCACCGTGTGACATGTACGTATTTATTCTCGCTGAGTGGAAAACTACAATCGTCCGACCAACGTCTAATCGCGTCAACATCAATCTATAGTTCACTGAGACCCTGTTTTCAATGACTGCCTTTTAGATCAACGGACGCTGGCTTGACGTTGAGCAAGAAAAACTGACTTGATCCGGGAACCTTGGGCCTCTGACTCGAACCTTTGTATCAATCGCTGACCGCAAAGTTTGACTACTGTGAGTTCGAATTTCTCTTCGCGTTGTTTTATTGATAGTTGACTGCGTCCGTAACCCATAGGCTTCGAAAATTTCGAACTAACCTATTATTATTCACTTAGTCGCCCCAGAGACGGTAAAAATATCTAGCTGTGGATCTTGTTCAAAGACTGTTCGCGCGAGGGACCACGCCATGCAGTGTTTGCTCTGTGACGCATGGTTTCACACCTCATGTCTAGGCATGTCAAACGAGGTTTACAAAAAGTTGATGACAACACAGTAAGACTGCATCCACCTTGTTTGCCTCAGTTGTAGAATTACAAGGCAGGCCCAAGTACTGAAACTAGCACCTCACCAGGGGATGTGACATCTCTTAAGCCACGGGCTGTAGCCAGTAAAGTATGTAGTGCGAGTGTTACAGACACAGCATCCTATGCGTCAGTTGCCTCAGGGGCGCCGTCAATGAGGGTTACCCCGGTTAATCCCGAAACTCATATGCCCATTTCTACTGACAGCCCGTCAACAACGCGTAAGCATAAGCGACCGAATTTCGAGGTTCTTTGCTCGGTACTGCTCAAGAAGCTCGATGTTGCAGCTCGGGAGAGCTACGTTAATAAAGGCGTAGTTTCAGCGAAGTTCTCCAGGAGCACAACACAGTCGCCCCCAAACGGTTGGGCTTATCTGCTCGGAAAGATTCTGTAATTTTTCAGAACCTCCCGGAATGTGCCTCCAGCTGCTTAAAGCTACGAGATGAGCATGAGCGTAAGCTCTTGGCCAGCCTTTGCGCGAAGATGGGCATAAATTCAAGTATCCCAAGTTCCATCACGAGGTTGGCGAGGAAATTAGATTCGCTACATGCTGACAAACCTCGGTTAGCAAGGCTCGTGTTCTTGTCATCTAATTTGACAGAAGGTGTTCTCCACGCGGCACATAAGCTGCTCGATGACTCCGGGGCCTGGGTATACCCTGATATACCATGGGGTGAATGCCAGAGGCGAAAGCTCGCTCAGAAGGAACCTGGAACCACTGACCGATCTCGTAACATTATTAGGGGTGTCCGTGATTCAACCACCAACGACCTGGAACATGACAAGAGTCAGTGGCGATTCCTGTCAACTGCCCTTGAACTTATTAACGTCCAGGTTCAACGTATTCATCGAATCCTGCGACCCAAGCTGGAGCCGGACGAATCCCGACCACGACTCCTCAAAATTATTGTCACCTCGCATGAGATGGCATCGAATATACTGGAGAGGTTCCGCCACCGGCGTCGTCTTATCCTTGGCGGGATTTTGTTTCACTCCGATCGTTCTAAAGAGAAACGAGGTTTATTAAAAACCAATCACCGCACGCATGCTAGTCGACTGGTGGTTCCCATTTGGGATTTAATGACCTCAAAAAACTCACTACAGCCGGCTCCTGTGAAGTCGGCGACCTCCGTCAGCGTTGCGTTTTGAATGAAACCCCATTCACAATCGCCGGAGAACGTTCATTCGTTCACTATTATTTCTGTAAGATGCATGCACACAAGTGCGCCAAGCTTAGTGGATAAAGCACTAGACCTTCGCGGACTTTGTTCTGCCGCGAAGCTCCAGATTGTTGCCACAACGGAGTCGTGGCTGAGCACTTCCTACCAGGACTCTGAAATCGCTTTAGAGAATATGGTTATCTTCCGTGCGGATAGAACCGAAGGTAGAGGAGGGGGATCGGCCCTCCATATCCACACTTCTCTTCAAGCCTTCCTTTTTAACAACCCAGTACTAGCCGCGATTCAAGAAACGGTCTGGTGCTCGAGTCGCTTAAGTGGTTCAGGACGCTGGCTAGTAGGGGTCTTCTATCATCCTACATCTTCGGATAATTCTGAAGACGAACTCTTATCATCTGGATTGGAAGTTTTATCCACTCTGGGATTTCCCCACATCCTCTTAATTGACGATTTCAACCTACCCGAAATCAACTTTCCGGCCTTCTCGTACACAGGCACTGAAGATTTTATTTCTGCACAATTTTTCCACACGGTCGGGGCATTAAGTTTTACGGAGCATATATCTGGTTTCACACGGCGGCGTACTGGCCATAATCCGTCGCGACTGGATTACCTATTCACTAACGAAGAGTTGATGGTAGACAACCCTATAATCACCGCACCACTCGAGCTAAGTGATCATGCAGTCGTCTCATTTGACTTCATTTGTAGTGCGAATCTGGTCAGCTCAACGACTAGCAATCGCAGAAACTTCTGAAAAATGGACGTGGGGAAACTCCGTGGCTACTTGAAAATGCAGTCATGGGCAAACTATACCCCACTGCACTCCGTAGATGATCTCTGTGAGGAGCTTGCTGCAATCGTTTCTGCAGTCGTAGGTGAATCTACACCATTATCAGGCGCCAAACGAAACAAGCCTCTAAGTCAACTAAGCTTTAGTGCACTTATACTCATTCTGAAGAGGCGGTATGCTTGGACGTGCTATCGATTGTCAGGATCCGAAGCTGACCAAAAAACATACGCTGCCCTAAAGGATCGGTGTACATCGCTAATTCGCCGCGACCGTCTTCATTACCAACAACGACTTACAGAACGGTTTATCGTTGATCCAAGTAGCCCCTTCCGATTTGTATCATCAACTCGCAAGGCAGAAGTCAGAGTTCTACAACTCTGAGGCCCCTCAGGCCTTACTAGCTCTGATACGGAAACCGCTGATGTCCTCGCTGAGTTTTACAGCAGTGTTTTTTTGCAGTCACCATCAGTTCCTCAGATTCGTCTTGACACTAAAATCGTTAGCACTTATACTGTGGATACCTCCCCCACACCGGTGTTGGCCAAACTCAGATGCCTCAGGGACAGCTCTCCTGGCCTCGACGGTATACCACCCAAGGCCTTGCGAGAAGCGGTGAAACAGCTTGCTAACCCACTTAGCCTACTGCTTACGCAATCTGTCTCCCAGGGAACAGTACCCAACAGTTGGAAACTCGCAAGCATTACACCCGTGTTCAAGGGTGGTAGGCGAAATTACCCCAATGACTACAGACCAATTGCATTGCTGTCAAGCGTTTCAAAAATTTTAGAGGCGCTTGTATACGATTCGCATTATAAGTATCTCACCTCTCATGAGTTCTTCTCCAATGCGCAACACGGATTTTGCATGGGCCGTTCGTGTACCACAAATCTACTAATAGCCACCGATCAGTGGACGAAAGGTTCTTTTTATCATCCCAAGGGTCTTAAATCCATTTTTGACTGCCATCTGGTGGTTATAAGAAAAGGATAAACTAGTTGACAGCCAAATCCCTAGGTCTATTTTAAGGTCAACTCTCGTGATATCCGTTACAATTTGTGCACCATGTATCACGAATATGTTCCCCAGGTCTCCTCCAAGCGACATATGTGCACACTTACTGTCGTTTAGAGGGAGACTCCAGTCTTCTGATCAGCCCTTAATACAGTCGAGGCCAATCTGCAATGCACTGGGATCAGAAGCATTCCAGATTTTTAAATCGTCAGTATAAAGGAAGTTATTGCTAGAAATAAGGTCGGGAAGATCATTGATGTATATTAGAAGCAACAACGGACCGAGCACGGATCCTTGAGGAACTCCAGCGGAGATCGGAGAAGGAGAAGAAAGGTCCGATCCGGTTTTTACCCTAAAAGTTCTGTTATCAAGAAAGGATGTAATCCAGCAAAAAACCTCTCCTTGGATCCCATAAGTTTCTAGCTTATGTACAAGTGGACCATGTGGGACACGATCAAATGCCTTAGCAAAGTCGAAAAAGATGGCATCCGAGATATGTCCTTTGTCTCTGGCGTCTGTCAAGTTATCCATGAAGATCAGCATATTGGTTATGCACGACCGGTCGGGAAGAAAGCCATGCTGAGTAGAAGAGAAAAGATTATTCGAGAAGAAATGCCTGAGGATGGCGCGTTTTAACAGGCGCTCCATTACCTTGCATGGGATGCTGGTGAGGTTGATCGGCCGATAACTCGCAGGGGAATGACGATCTCCTGCCTTGAATATAGGTATGACAATGGCCTCTTTCCATGCCTCCGGAAGAGTGCTCGTCCGAGGTGTCTGTTTAAACAGATTATGGAGGAGCACCGCCAAACCAAGGGCCGTTTCTTTCAGGATCTGAGGATGGATCTCGTCTGGTCCCGTTGCACTATAGGGGTTGATCTTGAGCAAAAGATCCTGAACGTCGAGCACAGATAATTCAGCTGTTAAGTGTGGGCTTTGGACATTTCTTCTCGGAAGAATGAGATGCTAGCTTACCGGAGCCACATTGTAGGCTGCTGAATAGTATTCTCTGGAAATCTCACTAACTACTTGAGGGTTGGAGGAGGCTTCTTCGTTGGGAAGCCGCAGAAAAAGCGCTGAGGGCTTAGTTTTCCTCTGGCGACGCATGTACTTGAAGAGAAAGATTTTATTCTTCCGAGCTACCAGTAGGATTCTTGTCTATGCTTTTCTGGTATGTTGACGGATTTCCCGCCTACATCTGTTTCGTACAGAGCGAAAGGCTTCTAGATACTCCGACTTGCCCGTTAGTTTTTCCTTAGAGAATAGACGAGAACGTAAATCAAGAAGACGACGTATGTTCCGCGGAAGTGGTGAGCGAGATGAGGACTTCCACAGTTTACGAGGGACAAATGCCTCATCAGCCTCGTGAATGGCATCTTTAAAATAAAAACTAGTTGGTGTTTACTGAATTAAACACGAATTTGAGTGTACTTAAGAATGTCTTCAGTGTGCCAAAGTTAGCTTTCTGGAAGTTTCTGAGTGAAGTCTTTGTTACGGCTATTTGAAACCAGTAACAGATAAAATAGAAAGCAAGTAACATGTGGTCACTATGTCCCAGCGGTGGGTTGACGACCACTCTATCTACCAGATGAGCTTTATTTGTAATAACAAGGTCGAGCAAAGAGGGTGCCTGTCCTGGACGGTACCGTGTAGGTAGCTCGACATGTTGTGTCCAGGCTTTTTCATGGATCAACATTGCTAGGGATTTCGAAAATCCGTAGTCAGAGTCCTCATGAGGAGCAGCTACATAGTTGAGTTTGGGTGCGTTAAAGTCACCCATAATGAGAGGATGGGAGAAACGCTGTATAGGCAAGAGATAGTCTAGGGCGGCAAGAATGGCCTCGTCGTCAGATGCGCCGCACGACGGCGATCGATAAATAACGCCGACAAGAAAAGTGTCACGACTACGAAGCTGGAGTTTAAACCAGAGTCCGTCACACTTCTCTGGGGTGGTAAATTGCCCTATGACAGTCGGTGTTGGCAGCCTCTGACTTAGAAAAGCTGCACGGCCTCCTGTGCATCCACGGGAGGAGTCTGTTCAGTACAGTGGATATCCAGGAACATGCAGTTCGTTATCACTGATATCTGCGGAAAGCCATGTTTGCGTTAACGCAAGATTATGAGGAAAAGTGCCGTGCACCAACTGTCTGATTTTTGGTAGTTTGTGTAAAAGACTCAGACAGTTAGTGTACACGCACCTGAGGGCTACCTCCTCATCTGACTGGGTGCAAAAAGGGACTGAATAGCTCAAGGAAGAGCTTGAGAAAGTATTCCTAGTAGCGAGGGGGAGTGCGTAGACGGCCTCATATTTCCTGAGCCCTCTTGGAAGGTTGCGGCCGTTTCTTCATCGCCTGAGCATATGTGAGCGTTGCTCAGGCTTGATGGCTTGTGGACCGCTTTCATTTTTTTTAGTACTGGAGGGTGGTTTGTAGTTTTGCACCCCCGAAAATGTGAATGTGGCTTTTGGTTAAAAGATAACCTAGGAGGAAATGACCGTGACCCGGCAGAGGGAAATGCGGCTGTAATGAGCCATGTATAAGCCTTTCTAGAAACTGGAGGTCATCCAAGGAAACTCTGGGTTGTAAAGTTTAGGAATTAGGCATGTTTGGGTAGAACTGTTCGGAGATTTGATGGTTGGGGGTTTAGAGCAAGACTGCTGATCTTTGGCCTCTTTGGGGACCACTGGTTCAGATCTGTGTAGCCCCAAAGATGATTGGCCATCCAAGAAGATGGGGGCAGTCGTCTTTGCTGTGGGTGTGGGCACATGG